>JAOEHY010034515.1:0-69369 GCA_025447955.1 Psilopsiagon aurifrons
GCTCCGGCAAAAGAGCGGGCCGCAGCACCCGGGCCGGCGTGTTCCGCGCTCCTAGCGCGGCCCTGGGCAGCGGGAAGGGCGGCGTGAGGGGAGCGGAAGCAGAGGGGGGTGGTTGCGGGCCCAGGGGGCGGCGGGCGAGGTCGGTGCCAGGCCCCGGGCCCGGCCGAGGGGGGTTCGGAAAGTGTCTGGAGGAGGAGACAAAATGGCGGCGCGCGGGGGGGGGGAAGCGGAGGGCGCCGGGCGCCATCTTGAATTAATCGCTCGCCATAGCCCGTGTCTCGGCGCAGGCCGGAGGGGGGAGCCCCTGGCCCCGCTCATAGCAGCGCCGGGCCGCGGGCTCCGGAGAGGGAGAGCCCGTAGCCTCCCCACCCCCGCTTCTCCCTTCTCTCCCCCGCCTCTCCCTCCTCCCCGCCTCGGCGCCTGCCAGCCAGCGAGTCGCAGGGGAGCTTGGCGTTTTCCGGCCCGCGGCGGCTTCCTGTACGGCCGTGCCAGGCCTGACAGCCGTGCCCCCTCCTGCCGCGGCGCCCGGCACGCCATCCCCGTGATCTCGTCCCGGCCGCACGGGAGTTCGGCTGGGCATCGGTCGGAGGTTCGTCCTCAGCCTCGGCGGGGAGCCGCTTGTGGAGGAGCGGGCCCCCCTTGGGTTCCCGTTCGGTGCTGGTTTCTTCTCTTATTTATCCCCTCTTCTGCAGAGGCCCCCAGCTGAGTGGAAAGTAGTTTCAAAGGGACGACCGAGACTGGTTATTTTCTTAATCTGGGTTTCGTTAAGAATTAGCTAAGGTGTCATCTGACACACAACATCCCTATGAAATCTGGAGAAAACGTTACCCATCTTGTGCAAATACCAACACCACTGAGCTACAACAAAGAGGAAGAGACTTGAGATTTTTATTACAAAATCGCAATGAAAGCAGTATTGATTCTTCTGCCAAAACTGAGGGAGATGCATCAAGAAATAAACAGCTAAATGATTACATTGTCACATTTGTAACATCGTTTTTATTCTTCCATTTATTCACCTAATAATAAGGGGGGTATTTCCAAGACAAGAATTAGGTAATACAGGGGTATAATTCGTTTAACCTTTCATGTGTGTGTGATTGAAAGCGTGTGTGTCCATTGCATTCTATGTAAGTGGGTCAGGTAGGGAGAGTTGTGACACTGCAGCAGTAGTGTAGACTGAACCCACAGTTGTCTCATAACCACAGTGAAGCTTCGGGTAGCTCGGGGCTCTAACCCAATTGTGACATGCAAGGCGTGCTGCAATTTTAATGGGATGTAGCAAGGCAGGATGGGAATTCGGTTATGGTTGTACACTAAGTCATCCCAGCATAGGTAGGGATTGGGGCTTGGACATGAGCAATTTTTGCTGGTTTTGCCTTGATTTTTCTGGGAAGTTTTGCTGTGTTGGAATTTGGTTTGTGCCCTTACCACAAATAAACAGATGTACTTACTTTTCATTCCTTAAGAGTAAGCAAAGTAGGCAAAGCTCTATGTATCTTTTTTTCATAAAGATGGTTTTTCTGAAGTTTTCCCTTTTTTTTTTGTCTCTTCTTTTTTTCTCTCTTTTTTTTTTTTTTTGGTGTGTGTGAGAGCAGAGAAGCTGTCAGTTTCTGTAGCATATTAAAGCTCTCTCTTCTAAGGAAGTATATTTTTAAAGTTACTCTCTTTTTAACACGTGACAGCTCCTCTATTTCTTTTTGTTTCATTTCTGTTACCTTGCTAGGCCTATTGAGTCCAGGATCTGTGGCGTGGCAAAACGAGTGCACTGCATCTGTTGCTTCGCTTGACTGTACTCAAGATTTACAGAAAATACCCATTTTTATTTTTGAAGGTTATTTTATTACTAATAGCTTAATACTGTTTCTTCCATTTCATTTTTTGTGTGTCCTTTCACTTGAAAATACTGCCTTGACTTTCATAAAACCAAATCCATCGAAGTCTCTGGAGAAATGGAAAAAAATCTGTTTGTAAGAACTAACTTTACAGATGGAATTAAGTGTATTTCAGGCTTGTGTTAATTCTTGATCCAGTTGAAGCTGGCATAGACGCAACCTAAGGAGAGATGTAGATGTTTACTTTTTTTCTGAGGTATAAAACCTGGATTTAAGTGCTTGGTGTTTTTCTGATGTAGTGGTAGAAAAGTAGTTCCCAAATTACTGAGATCTGAACAATGAGCCATGTGGATTTGGGCACTAAGAAGAACTAAGAGTAGGGACATGGCTGGGCACCTGCTTCCTCTCTGCGCACCACCTCTCTGTTGAAAGTTAGATTCCCAAACCACAAGTGAAAATTGATTCCACTTCAGTGCCAGAACCTGTTCCTGAAGTAAGTCTCAGACGAAATATTCTGGAAAAAGAGATGAACGTTTCTGCCTTTCTTGGAATCTTGCAGGAAAATGAACTGCTGGAATTGCTCTTAGCCTTGTGGTACCACAGAGCTCAGGGTGCTTGCTAAGGAATTTGAAGGTGTTAAGTGTAGTGTTTGCAATGAGAAGCTCTGGTATTTCTTGTGTTACAGAACAGTGCCCTCATCATGGAACTGCAGGTTGGTACAGAACCATGTGGCTGTACCTCCCTTTGTGTGGCTGAATCTTGGGCCCCAGTGCTGGCTCAGAAGACCAAGCAGGAAGAAGCAGTGGTTTCTCATCTACTGGGTAGAATGCTTGAACCCTGAAATGATTTCAGGACATTTTTAGGGATTTTTTTTTTTTTTTTCCCTATCCATGGTGAATGCCTTGATGTCTTTTTGGACTGCAGATTTTGATTTAGGCACCCTTATTACTATTTAAATCCTGTTTTAAATGTCTGCATCCTCTTCTGCAGCAAATTTCTGTGGAGGGTGAGGTCTGTGCCCTAGTGGAGCACTTTGAAAGTTTTTATGGCCCTGCACAGGGGTAAGAATCTTTGTGCATGAATTTGTTGGCTGGGTCTGGGTGCAAAAGCTTATTGTGGGAAACCTTATTTAGGAAGAAACACATTCAGTGAAAGGGTTGGTGTTTTTTATTTTGAAAGAAGTGCCAACATTTAAATATGTGGCCTTTTTAAGACTCTTGTCTTGAAACCCCATGTGCCCAGGAAATTTCTTCAGTTTGTGGAGAACCTGAGCTCTTGTTTTGTGGCTTATTATGTCCCTGTAGGTGTAAAGACCTTGCCAGTATAGAAGAGGCCACACTTGCACAGAGAAGGTGGTTAAAGGTCTCCTGGGCTGTCACTGCTGGTGGCAGTATCTTTATGAAACTGCGCTGCTGTGACCACTACAGAGTCTTCTTGGGTTTAGCATCTGTTGCCTGGAATCTGGGCAGCAATGAGATGGTGTCAGTGTGCATGGAAGCTGAGGAGTAGTGATTGCAGCCTTTGGGTCTCAAGGGTGAAGAGGATAGACAGAAGCATGATGAAGGAGAGCCTCAATCAGAGAGACAGACAGTAAGGAATCCAGAGAGAAGATAGAGAAAGTATATGCATGAATCATAAGAAGTAGGAATTTGTGGTGGAGTGATGGTCAGGTGAGTGATGAAAGCAGGAAGTGGAGAAAACAAATGCCAGTTCTTCCAGTAGCTAGTGGTGAACTAACACTTCAAGCTAGTTGGGTACCAGCTGATCAGAGGCTATTTTGTTTGATAATACAGTCCTCAGAAGCATAGCAGAACGAGCATCTTGACTTTTCCCAACGAGCTGAACAGTGGATGCCATCTTCTTACATGTGTGTTGCCTGAGGAAAAAGGTAATTTATTTCTGCCAACCCTTAATCCTCCCTGCCTCCACCCAAAAAAATCTCAGGATTGCTGATACAACCTTTACTGCAGATTGAAGAGTAGCAAGGTTTTGTGTGAATGATAGGAGTGTGCTGGAGTTACGAGTTGGAGAGCTAAAATGAGCGGGTAAGGACGTAGTGGATATAGTATAGGTATAGGCACACAAGAAGTTGTAAAAGAAGCAACAGAAAAGAAGAAACTAAGTACGGAAGACAATGCCAACAATTCGGGAAGATGAATAGGAAATTCATTTATAATAGACTGGCTAGGTGTGTACTGAATAGATGGAAATAAACCAATTTGGGTATGAATAATTCTTGCTTAAATGACTTTGTATGAAACCTTGTTACTCTGTTGTTGTTTCTGTGGCATGGCAGAGGTTGATTGATCAGTCAAGCTACATCTTGTAGCCCAGGCTGAGAAATAATTTTCTTCTGCTCTTGATTCTGAAAGGGCATCTTGCTGAAGAGCTGCTCCTGTTAATAGTGGGTGCTTCTGATAGAAATACTTCACAGTCAGAATAATTGTGAGGTGATTTATGTCCATCTGGACCCAACAATGATCTATTGACACAGCTGTCTTTAAAACAGAGGCCATCCAACTGGGCATCACACAAATAACGTGACCCCTTGGATAATTATTAGATTGACACTGCTTTTCCTCCAGTTCAATTTCTGGCTGTATTTCTCCCTCAACTTGTAAAAATGAGTTTTCTGATACATAAATTATGTGATTAGGTGCAGAGAATTTGAGCTAGAAAAATGGTAAAGTCTAGAAAATACTTGCTACAGATTATCGTTGTAGGTTTGTGGCTTTGAGTAGTTGCTTATTTTTTTTTTCCTTTTGTATAGTAGTTTCCCCCATGAAGGCTTAATTAATGTAAATGTTAGTTGAGATCATTTGGAAAGGTTATGACTCTTGTAGAGAAATGTTTCAGATTCTGCTTAAGGTTTCCACATCTTTTGTATAAGTATCACCAGAACTGGAGATTTGTGCCTATCACTATCGAAAATGTTTGGAGGAAAGAAAATTGCATCTTCCACTTGTACGTCTTCTGTTACCTCTCGCTGGTTCTACATCTAGGAAACTAATTGGACTAAGTGCAAGAGAGTAGTACAAGTTGGTGTTAGATCACATTTTACCCCCTTAGGTTTGTCTGATCCTAATTATAATGCACATATGTGAACAGCAAAATTTAGATTGCACTTTCAGATTTTTGTAAGTATTTTAACTTTGTGGTTGTGTTTGTTTTTTTTGTTAAGAAGATGGAAATCTTGACTTACTATGTATTGCAGATATGTTGACATTTGGTAGAATATGGCATTCAATAATTTTTGAGAACCAGTGATGCCTTTTAATACAAAAGCAAATAAGTACTTTGTCTTGGGGCAGGAGTTTTTAAAGTATTTACACATTAGGGGTTTGAAAGCATATGTTTTGTTCTGAAAGCAGTTTACATTGGTTATTTCAATTCTGGAAGTAACATAAGAGTAACCTCCTCCTGACCACCCAAGTATGAGCACAGGGGACATCAAAAGCACCGTGCATTTCAGATTATTAGCTGTCTGCTTTTAACTTACCTCATTAAGCCTTATTGATTTGACAGCACTGTGTTCCTCACCATCCAAAAGAGTTGAGTGTGAACTTGTCTAGGTTTTGGCTAATTTTTTTTTTCCTTCTAAGATTGTAAGGAAATAATATCTTCATACCCCTTTATCAGCTGCTTCTCTGTTTGTGGGGTTTTGAGAAGTGGACCTATGATGTTCTAGAGTGTTATTTCTGGAATCCCAAACAGAAGTATCCTAAGTGAAACCCGGTTCATTTTAAAGTCAAGAGCTGTTATCTGTTTACTTCCATACGCCCAAAATTTCTGCTTTTCCGTGCACAGGGAGAAGCAACCTTCAAAGCATAATACAAGTTAAATAACCCTTCTTCTTTACCTTCCACAGAAACTGTGACTGATGAGAGTTAAAGGCCATGGATGAAGATGGGCTTGAATTGCAGCCACATGAGCCAAACACATTTTTTGATCCAACAGGTCTGTCAGGAGATAATATGTAGATAAGAGTGCTGACATTAGATGCCATTGACTCGTTTATTTTGTCTTTGCTTAGAAGTGCTGTGGTGCATCAGTGATTTTTTGTAGAGTAGTTGTTTTAGGCTTTTTTGCTTGCTTTTATTACTCAGAGCAATACAAATGAGCTGCTGTTCTGTCAACTAATAGTTGTTAGGGTGTTGGGGAAGAGTCTAAAAATTGTAATCTTTTCTGGGGAAAAAAATACTGACCTTAGTTAGCATCTAGTGAGGACTGACTTTATCAGCTCCCCATATATCTGCGTACGTTAATTGTGCAAAGGCTATTATGCCTGTTTTACTAAATGGCAGCATAGTGTAAAATAGAAGGGATTTTGTTTATTAACCACCTCATTTGAGTTAGTTTTACAATTTAACTGCTATTTTAATTATGTTTTTCAGGAGCTGATGCAGCACATATGGATGGAGATCAGATTGTTGTGGAAGTACAGGAAACAGTGTTTGTTTCAGATGTAGTCGACTCAGATATAACTGTGCATAATTTTGTTCCTGATGATCCAGATTCTGTAGTAATCCAGGATGTCATTGAGGATGTTGTTATCGAGGATGTTCAGTGCCCAGATATTATGGAAGAGCCAGATGTATCTGAAACTGTCATTATTCCTGAACAAGTGCTGGACACAGACGTAGCTGAAGAGGTTTCTTTGGCTCATTGCACTGTCCCAGATGATGTCTTAGCTTCTGACATAACAGCAGAAACAATGTCTATACCAGAACATGTACTGACAAGTGAGTCAATGCATGTGCCTGAAGTTGGACATGTAGAGCATGTAGTTCATGATAGTGTTGAAGAAGCAGATATTGTCACTGATACTCTGGGAACAGATGTTGTTTCTGAGGAAGTTTTGGTGGCAGACTGTGCGTCAGAGGCAGTGATTGATGCCAATGGAATCCCTGTGGAACATCAAGATGAAAAGGGCAACTGTGAAGATTACCTTATGATTTCCTGTAAGTGTCTGGGTAAAGCCATCAAAATTCTTACGATGTGGGCATTGGGTAGTCCTTGAAATATCTGAGGGAGGGCTTACAACTGATTTTCTGTTTTAATGAAACGCAGATCTCACAAATGTACTCAGATGAGGGTATTTTTAGGAACATATACCAGCTAGAAATCTGGTGAAGCTAATGGAGAGGAATACGGGCAAATGTGTGTCTGATTATAAGTTGTTTCTGTAGCATTTTATAGTGTATGAACAAAAGAGTAAGAATTTCAGTAAACAAAATGCCGTATACTTAATAAGTACCGAAAGAGAGTAAATGTGGCAATGTTTGAAAACTCATGGGAATGCAAGTTACTAAGATCACTTCCAAAACATTGAGAAAAAAAAAATCATGGAAAAGGGAGAGTAAAACCCCCTATTTTTTGGAAGTCCAAGTGATAATTTCTTATCTTTGTCTTGTTTTTTGCTAAGCCCCCTCCCTTTCCACCCCATTTACAGTTAGATACAGGCAACAATATAGTTTTCTTTGCTGTTAGGATGTGTTTTGTTCTCTTGCTTAAACAAAGGAGGGAGGTACACTGCTAACAAAAAGAGTAGTTGTTGCTGCTCATAGCTGTGAAGCAACTGTGAATATCTTAATCTCCCTTAGGAACAGTGGCACAATCCATTTGAATCATATTTCAAAAGACTTAAACTAGAGGGTGGATTAAAATAGAGCATATAACCAGTTCTTTTTCTACTGAGGATATCCATTTTTGTGAACTAGAGCTTACTTTAAGTGTGTTACTTACAATGATTGCTCGGTGTAGTACTTACAAACATGAGAGTGTCACTGCTGAACATTTATTTGTCATAGAAGTAGAAAAGCTTTGTTAGGCTGGTTTGTTTAATTGTGATTTCAGGCTCTTCAGTTTTGTCTAGTGTTGAATGACTCCATTGATGAGGTATACTTCATGCTCTGCTTCAGTTACTTTTTTGTTTCTTTTCTTCCCTCCCCCCCCCCTTTTTTTTTACCTTTGGACACTTTTTTGAAATGTATAATAATTTGTTTTAATTTTATATTCTGTACTCATGGATTTTAACGTTGCTTCTCCTTACCTAGGATCACTGCATTTCTTAATTTATCATCTCTTGAGTTCCTTGAGTAACCTTGTGCAGCCATGTTTTGAGTTTATATGAGGTACAGTTAATTCTCTATTATCTGGGAAAACAATTAAATGGGATAATGCAAAGTATGGATTACACAAAATATTGTAAAATTAAGTTGCAAGATCATACTGAGGTGAAATAGGTCAGGGATGCTGCTCTCTGAAATAGTATTTATTCTAACGAGTAAGTGTACTCTGTACAGTATGTTACAGATACAGTTTTCTCATTCTGGACTCGAGGTAGATCGGATGAAAGCAGCTCAAATGCTTCTGCAGCATAGTTAGGCAACAAAGTGGATAATCCACCTATGCATAATTGAGGCCTGACTGTGTAAAGGCTCTGGTGGTGATCCTTACCTGTGTCTTACCCCTAACTGTAGCTCTCAAAGGTGCTGTTGCTCCTGTCTCTCTGCTCACCCTCTCCCTGCGGGCTGTTGTCCTGCAGCATGGGCGGCCTCCTGGGGCTGCTGTCATAGGAACACCTTGCAAATACTGTCCGTGTAAATTCAGGTGAGAGGGTTGGGTGGATATGTATTCCATTCAACCGTTGCCAGTGGCTGAATGAGGACAGGATGTCCTGGTAGGTGCTATATTGCGTGAGCCTTAAAATTCCCAGCTGGGAAGTCTTCTTAGAAGTACTAGTTGTCAACAGGTGGTAACTGGCAGAAAACACAGGAATTTAATTGTTTAGTTGTGCTGGGATACTCTCTGTTTTCAGTCGTGTATTTCTGCAGTTTCATACTTTATTTAATATTAAACGGCTCTTGGTAGTCCTGCAGTGTACTTTGCTTTAGATCCGGAGCCTCAAGTAAGGCACCATTTAAAGCAGTTGTTAAGCTACAAAACATGCATCTCTTCTATTTGTGTTTAAAATACTATGTTCTACAATTCATTTTAAAGGGAAGTTCCCTATTACCACCTATCACGTTTAAAGCCTACATAACAAGTTCTTCTGGTTGTGAAGTCAGAGTCTAGTGCTTTTCCATCAAGTAAAGACTGTCTTGCCAAATATGCATGGAAAACTATTTGAATTAATTTCCATGGGTTTTTTTGCATCCATAGTAGATGTGTTTATTGATCTGTTGGCTGACTCAGTTCTTCAGTTGAACTTAGTAGTTGGTGGTTTTTAAAAGGTAGTAACATCGGCCAAGTTTTTGAATTTTTTTTATCCTAACCTGTAAATTCTTCATTCTGGCAAACCTCCAAGAGCTGCTGGGGCAGATGTTGGAGTGTAATCTTGTCTACCATTACAGTAGCCAAATGTAGCTGCTTTCCAGATCTGGGAGCTAGACTTTGTTCTTCAAGGTGCTTTTGCCTGTCTTCTTTTAGCCTAGTCACTTGCAAAGCAGGAAATGACATTTTGTGCTCTCTCTGTCGTAAGTTTCACAGTCTCTATATTTTTTCAGTGAAAGTTACTGGCAAAATCTTTTCGCTATCTTCTTATCTTGTGGCTCTCTTCATGCATTTCCATTTTTGTTCTTGAGTAACTGAGTCAACATAGATTTTCTTAAAATAGTTTTCTTAGCTTTATCCTGAAAACAGCTGTTTTGAACTGACTAATATGTATGTACTTTTTTAATGTTCTGTTTCTACCTTCTTTCTTGGTTCAGACTGGTTTGTCTTTTCAGAGAGTACAGTCCCTGTGGGCTTCAGTCTGCGACTTTGCATATGAAGCTCAGTATTTTAATATTTCTTTTCCAATTGAGATTTAATTTAGCTTTTGCATTGATATGCCTTTGTTTCTTTTTCATTTCCAAGATGATGTTTGTTGGCATAGCTTATATATCATCACTTGCCTTTTGACATACTGGCCATTTTTCTTAGATACCGAGTCTTTGAGGTCAAGCTTCATTTGTGGTCCGTAGTAGACCTGAGGCACTTACGGTGGGGTAGAATCAGTCATTTAACAAAGAATGTAAACTGCCACTACTTAGTAGCTTGACTATGCGGAGGTTTGATAAATTAGGTTTTCTTCCACATGTGCTGTAACAAGCCAGATCATGAATTTGGAAAGAGTAGATTTTACTCTGGCTGACACTGGTACTAATTACTTGTCAGAAAATTGTAAGGCTTGGAAAATCCTTTCTCTGTAAGACAGTGAGATAAGCTAGTGTTGTCAAAACAATAGGAAAAAAACCCAAACCAGCATTTACTAACCAACAAGAGTAGTGCATTACATCTGGCTATAAGATGGAAGTGAAGATTTTTGCTTTTCTGATTTTATTCAGTGTGGCAAAAACCTGTTCTGTAAGACTGAAAGTTGTACTCTGATATACTCAGTTGAAGTAAAAATAATGAGGCACAAAGGTGGTTGGACAAGGGGAGTCTGGAGAGAAGGAAGGGTACCCTAACAAAGCCTAAGCTGCGTTTTTGGATATTGTATGATGTTTGCAAATATAGGGGCTCTGTTAAGTCCATCCCCATATCCTTATTTTGCTCTGAGTTAGAGGTGTCTTTTGTTTGTTGTATCTGAATTGTTGTATCTCTGTGAGTACCCTGTTGTACCCAGGGTACTCGGAGAACAATGACTGCATCTCTTCTTAAGTCTAGTCTAGGTGAAACCCATGGTGTCTCATCATTGTTGGATGTTTAGTTCAAAAGCAGTGGGTCTGATCCACAAAACCATGAAGTTCATGCCTTCATTAGGACTTCTAGTCAAGAAAGCAAAATGCTTTTATTTGCTTTTTTAGCATAAATAAGTACCTCCCTCTTTTTCCTTGGAGGTTCTTAAAGATGCAGGAAATCACATTTTTCTTTATGGGAGGTAGAACTTGCTGCCAGGCTGCTGCCTGGCCACTGGAATGGTACCAGCAGTTGTCATAGCCAAGGCTGCACAGGAGGTCACTGCCAGAAGTGATGGAGATGAGAGTGCCCTTGGGCTGAGTGATGCCTCACAGCTTAGTGTGATTTGTGTGCAGGATGAGAAGGACTAGCATTAGGTACTCAGGAAGTTCGCCTGTCCTAGATTTCTGCCCCGAGGGGAGCTTCAGAGGCATAGGGTATCCTATTGCTCATGTGTAATGGCAATGGCATTGAAATCAAAACAGAACAGGTTTCTTTTTTTCACACAGGCTAGGAAATCTGCTTCGCTGTTTAAGAAATAAGTGGATGGTAAAACTTTAGCGGACGAGGAATTCTTTCTATCAAGTGAAGTACAAGTAAAATGTTTCTATCACAGATGACTGAGCAAAGTCTGTCTGGGGAATACAGCATGCTTTTGATCTATTTTGGAGGAAACAGTAGTTAGCAGTGAGTTTTTTATTAAGAATGGTTAAATAGGGTTGTTTATTTTGCAAGCAGGCAAGAATCTCCCATGACATGCAATTTTTTAGCAGCAGAGAGAATTGCTTGGGAATGTAAAGACTGACAAAATAGATGATTCCCATCTGATTGCTCCATAGACAGATTTTAAGATGTATTAAACCGATGTAGAGACAGACTTTTTCTTAGGATGTTTGTAAGAACTGTTTCAGTGTGTTATTTTGCAGTGAACAGCCTCTACTTGAAAAATGTTGGAGGTTTCTCACTGCTTAAGTGAATTTTACCTTCTACAATCCTTTTATTTTCCTTATTAATCCCATATAGAGGAGAAATGGTAGGAAAGAATAAATGTAAAAGCTTATGGAAACCATTAAAAAAAGCTGTTACAGGTATTTGCATTTCTCTAGTTAGAAGTAAAAGACTGCAAGACTTACAAAGTCTGTGTCTGCTGATCCATGAAATACTGGATATAAAAAACTGAAAACAGCTTACCGGGAAATTGTATGTATCGTGGTTAAACAAAAGATTTACCATTTAAGCAAATGCAGTATGCGGGATCTTGGGCTGGCCTTCGTGCTTCTGTGTGGTGAAAGTGGCCTCACCTGGGTTTTAAACATGGTTTTGATCATCAATGCACAGGAGCTTGTTTCTGTCCCAGAAATGCCATTGGACATATTTTAATCGGAGATTAAAGATACAGGAGATTTGTTGGGTGTTATAGTTTATGAAATTATACATTTTTTTTAATTATCTGTAATGTTTTCTAGGAGACAAATGCTGTCATCATGATAGAAGCCATCTTTACTCTGTTGCTAATGTGGCCTGCATCTTTTATGTCTTGTCTTTACTCTTTGTTCCTCTTTTTTATCAGTTGGCCTCTTTTTGTTGATTTCCTTGTTATATAAATGGTAACTAGACAGGCTTTAAGTATGCCATGTCTTCCAGGTTGTGTGTCAACTTTCTGATCTGTTTGTGCTTTCAATAAAATTCAAGCATTATCTTTATATCGAAGCAATTACTGCAGCATTGTAAAACCACATACGGTTTTTAGTTGTTTGTTGCAGCTCATAGTATGTAAAGAGGAAGCTGCTTTAATCAGTGAAGTCTGTGCAGAACGGCAAGCAAACTACCCATAGGATGCATTCTTGGAGTTTACATAAAATAACATTGTGCCTAATAATTTTTTTTCTCTTTTGGCTTTACCTTGAAGAATTAGTCTGAATGCACTAGTCTACTGAAGTAAAGCTGCCAGCTAGTAGATGGGAAAAATATCATACACTTAAAGCTCTGAGTGTTCAGTTTGTATCTAATTAAATGCAGGCACAAGGTATGACAGCACTGGAATAATGCTAGCTTGAACTCTTTTCTAGCGTGTGACTTGTGATTAGTTTAGTACCTGCCCAGCATCTCTGCTTGAAAGGAAATGGTCTCTTATAAGCTTAACTAATACTTTTAAGCTTAACTAACACATTTAAGTATTTTTGTGTTTGTTTCTGTAATTTTGAAGAGGAATGATGTGAAAGAAGATCAGTCATACATGGTATTTGTGGGATCCCTTGATGGGCTGTGAATGCAAATGAAAAATTCAAACATCATCGGAGTTCCAACTTCAAACATTGATCAGTCAAGTATTCATGAATATCATTTTCTTTGATTGTGAGACTGAGATATGTGGAGAATGCAGAAACACAGGGAAAGTGTTAAATAGAAATCAAATTTCATAAATGCTGCCAGGGCATCATCAGGGAATCAGTATAGCTAAAAACTCTTGTTTTGAAATGGTACTTTGTGCAATAGATACCCATTCTCTTTCACCTTGTCTCTTCTGATGTTTACCTTTTTTCCTACCTTTTTCTTTCCACTCTTTCTTCCTATTACCTGTTTACAACTATACTGCAAATACTGCTACTTTTTAAATACTTCAGAGACTTTAGTTTTTCAGGTGATTTTTTCTTTTTTTTTTTTTTTTTTTTCTTTTGGAAAAGGAAAAAAGAAATGTTGGCCTAATATTCCTGTACATAGAATCATAGAATAGTTAGGGTTGGAAAGGACCTTAAGATCATCTAGTTCCAACCCCCCTGCATGGGCAGGGATACCTCCCACTAAACCATGCCACCCAAGGCTATGTCCAACCTGGGCTTGAACACCGCCAGCGATGGAGCATTCACAACTTCCGTAGGCAACCCATTCCAGTGCCTCACCACCTTAACAATAAAGAATTTCTTCCTTATATCCAATTTAAACTTCCCCTGTTAAAGTTTGAACCCGTTCCTCCTTGTCCTATCACTACAGTCCCTAATGAAGAGTCCCTCCCCAGCATCCCTATAGGCCCCCTTCATCATTTTCCTTACAATTTAATGGTGCTGTTAAAGAATATTTAAACCAGTCATTACATTTTTAAACCACTACTGAATAGGGAAATCAGGGATAAATAAACTCTGAATTGTGTAATGATTTTTTTTTTTTTGTAATGTTTAGAAGGTGCCTTTGAACCTTGGAGAAATTATTTCAAAGAGTAAATGGAGCATATTTTTATGATTAGAATTACATTGTGTAAATGTTATCAATGGATACTTCCATATATGTGTGGAAGTAAAAATCTCTGTTTTGGGTGGAAGAACCCAGCCTGATTTACATGGTGCATGTACGTTTGTTTTCGCTCTGGCTGCTTCAGCTCTAATTTTCCTTCCTAGAGTATGTTCCAGCGTCAGCTGAGCTTGGTGGCAGACTTCCCCTTTGGCTTCAGCAGCATAAAATCAGTCTACGCTGATTTGAAACCTTGCAAGTACACATGTGTGACACTGGCAACAGCCAAGTTAAGGGAGAACAACTACATAAATGTAGTGTAGGAACAAAAGAAGGCTTTCTTTTTGTCAGTGTTCCAGTGACGTTTGATTTTTTCATGCAGATGCTTGAAAATTTGAGAGTCTGCTCAGTAACTGAATATGTCTACTGTGGAGCAGAGCGATGTTGACATGATTCAAAAGGACATCTTAAGGTTTTTACTTTTGAAATGCTTTGAGATTTCAGCTGCAAGATACTATGTCGTCCCATGATGACACAAAGTAATTTTTTTAGACATCTTGCCTGCTTTAAGTGGTCATTGATTATGAACTTGGTGTAAGAGATTTTGGTGTTTTTTCTGCTGCTCTTTTAGTGGGGAGAGAGAGAGAGAGACTAGTTTATTTCAGTACTTCATAATTTAACGTTATTCATATTTTTTTGTGGCTAATGATGCGCAGTTGAGAAATTGTACTTAAATACTGTTGTGTTTGGTACATGAGACAGAACACATGCTAGTTGATCTAATTTAAAGGCTAATTTATTGACTTAATGGCAGGAAAAGAACAGTAATAACATTTTGAGCTTCCTTCTTTTAACTAGATCTTAAAGTAAATGGAAGCAGTGCCATTACTGAGTAGTAAAGCTATGATACAGTTTCAAGGGTAACGAGTGCCAGTAAAATGAGCATGCTTATAATAACTTCTTTTGTATGTTCTAAATATAGTAGTATAAAATCCTACAGTATTTATGGGACAGATCTTACACTTCCCTTAGTATAAATATCATATCTTGCCATGAATTGAAGTTATGCATGGCTCTGAGGGAGCCATGTCAGCCTTCAAAAGTGACTTTATGCACAAAAAAGTCACAAATTACGGAAGTATGTCATCATGTTAAAATTCTTAAATAATCTCAACACTTGAGAAACTTCTGGGGCTTATGAAATTGGGAGACTCTCTGAAGGTCTTGAGATGCTGGATTTTATTTTTGTGAATGGATGTTTAGTATTCTTTTCTTTAAAACCCATGTTTGGTAGAGTAAGATGGAGAGTATGCACATGTCTGTGTAGGGTATGTCCTAAAAAGCAGAAACGGGTTCTCATAAAGCTGGCTGTTAGCCATGTTTATGTGGGGGGCCTGGGCAAGTCTCTGCAATTCAAACTGAAGCGTGGTGTCAGGGCATTTCTGAAAGCAAAGAGAATAAAATGGGAGATGATAGTAAGGAGAGTATATGGGGCTACAGCATAAAATCTAGTGCAACCCCTTTCATTAAGGCCATTGTGAGCAATCAGTTGAATAGGTTCACCAGAGTTGTAGTGTGAGGGCAGCACTTTGAGACTGCTTGACCCGTCTGTGTGGAGCAGGTGAGAGGAGTGGAGGAGTTTCTTCCTATAGTATTCATTTAGGTGTCTTCTCTTGTTAGCTGAAGAAGCATCAGTAACACCACTTTGCAAGGAACCAGGTCTAACTGGCAGCGGCCGTACTGCTGGCATTAGGCAAGGTTGAGCAACAGTTAATGTTTTTGGGGAAAAACCCCCAAACAAATCAGTTAATAGCTTATTAGTTGTGAAGGAGAAAGCAGTTCAAACTGAGAGTAAGTGAAATTATGCCACAGAGTAAGTACAAACATGCAGTTTCTTCCTACTGTCACCTTGCTACGGATCACTGTTTCCCTATTAGCTTTGCCTAATGTGTTCATGCTCCTAGTCATATCACTACAGCACTCTTGTACTTCCCCCTTAACTAGAAGATATGGCTTGCATTTATTTTTGTATTTATTGTCATTGTTTTCAAGGACATGAAAAAATATTTGTGGGTAGGTTCTTTATCGCAACCTTTTAATCTTAAACTGCTTCCAAATTTGAGTAATAAAGTAATAAAGCATTTCATACATCTCTGTCTGTATATGACTAGATAATTGTAATAACTTGTTTTTTTAGTGGATGATGCTGGTAAGATAGAGCACGAAGGTTCTGGTGAAATTACCATGGAAGCAGAGTCAGAAAGTGGCTCTTGTAAAGTGGATGGCATTTGTCCAGAAGTCATCAAGGTCTATATATTCAAGGCAGATCCTGGAGAAGATGATTTAGGTAAAATACGCTCATTTTGGAATACTCCAACTGACATTTTAAATTTTGCATGATTAGAGGCTGTGGTTTCTCTCAAGTAATTTTTAAAGAGCTGTAAATCTAATGTTAAAGAGTGGCAAACTTTAATTTTTCTGTGGTTTAGTATAGAATTTGAGCAAAGTCTCTTTAAAATATTTTGCTCTGGTCTTCCTAATTAGGGGGCACAGTAGACATTGTGGAGAGCGAGCCAGAGAATGACCATGCAGTTGGATTACTTGATCAAAATAGCAGTATTCGAATTCCAAGGGAGAAAATGGTTTACATGACTGTAAATGATTCTCAGCATGAAGATGAAGACCTAAGTAAGTAGGTGGCTTTCATCTGGGAGCAGGGATTTTCACTTTCAGCAGTGCAGTGTTAATTTTTTCTTGACTTCTTTTTCTCTTAGATGTTGCAGAAATAGCTGATGAGGTTTATATGGAAGTGATTGTAGGAGAGGAGGATGCAGCAGTGGCCCATGAACAGCAAATTGATGACACTGAAATTAAAACTTTCATGCCTATAGCTTGGGCAGCAGCTTATGGTAGGTAACACTCGAAGAATTCTTCCTGGTGACATTGTTTATGGCAATATGTTGAGAATTGTTTTTTGGAGGGTAGTGGAGTATCTGTGCTTTCTTGTTTGTTTTTAAAATTTTAGTTCAAGAATGGTTGCTTGGCATCATGAGCCTTAAGGGAAGGAGAAAGAAGTTACAAGGCAGGCTCTTTTTGCTCCTATTTTAACAGGCATTTCCCTTCGTATTTTCACGGAGGGGAAGTACACGAGCTTTCAGCTGAAAAATTGCATCTCGAGTATGTCTGTCTTTTGCAGTTTTAAGACACAGTAAGAGCTGGCTTGGGAATAGAGCTGAATACTTTTATTTGGGGAAAAAAAAGCACAGATGGAAATATGTAAGAGCCAGTGTAACAGTGAAAAGCAACTGACCTCTAGCTTGATTTAAGTGCTTTCTAGAAGGAACATATAAGTGTGTGACTTCACTATGGGAAATAATTGATTAAAAATTAAAGAAACTGGAGGGAGATGTCTTAAAATTATAACGGAACCTTGATAATATTTCCGGCCTGCAGAACCACTTTTTCTTTTGATTGTTAAGATCTGAGCATGAAGTGCTGCACAGACCTGATTTCCAAAACTTAATGTAAGCAGTTAGACTGAAATCTCATGCTTGAAACGTTTCTATATTGCCCCTTTCTCCTTCTAAACAAAGTAGAAGAAATAGTGGAGTAGAGGACAGCACTTAGGTTGTACATCTGCACAATGTGTGTTGTGGTGATGGTGCCAGCAGCCACCTGACAGGGAAGTGCTGAGAATGCGATGGGGCTGGAAACAGTGACAGGGGAAGGGAGGGCAAGATTTTAGGGAGCAGTGTATGTTAAAAATTGTTTAGGAGATGGATGGTAGTGCACCCAGAGCCTTATCTTTGGCCATAGACTGGTGAGCACAGTTTCAGAGGAGAGGGAAGGACAGAAGCCAGGTAGAGTGGGAATTAAAAATTGAACTAACTAGATTTGAAACAACAGCAGTAGACTGAGCAGAGTGTACTAAGGACAGCGAGATGGAATGGAAAGGACAGTTTAAGAACGTAGGAAAGAGTGGAGTGAATTGTCAGTAGTAAGCAAGGTGAGAAATGGTGGGAAAGGGAGAAACAATGAAGCATGAAGAGTTCTCAGAACTGTTCCTCAGTTCAGGAGTGTTTAAGAGCTGCTAACAGTGGCATCTTAAAATGTTAAATTTGTTTTATTGCTGTCTTGTAGCGAAGCTCAGTGCCACTGTGCTTCATACTCCAGCAAGTTTTTGTGATTTTATTCTACTATTGAAAAATTGTTTGGGGCCTGGTTTGTATTGTGCTCTAGAAGGACTTTCTGTGCACCTGTTGCAAACTGTACTTTGTACATACGAAATGGGTATTTGCTTTTCAACATTTGTCACTTGCTGCATTTGCTGTTCCAACACTTGAGCTAGCATATAGATCAGAATCCTCAGGGTCTGCATGTGCCTTTTTCTGGCTGTGAGTCTTCTTATATTAATCATAAATATTAATTCCTCAGCACTCTGCAGAGGGAACAGCTGTTAAGCATCTTGCACTGTCTTCTGCTTCAGTCTTCCTGTCTTATTTGTGTTCTTTACTTTCACTAGGAACTGTTGCCTTCTATTGATTAAGTAAATACTTAACCACAAAATTTGTTAAAATTTACTTATGCCCTTAAATCACTAGTGTTAAACTGATTACCAATAAATACCTTCCTGAATCTATAGATATATTTACTTGTGATTTTCATGTTTGTTTTACATCCAGTGATACCATTTGTGTATCAAACAGGAAGCTTTGTGAGGCAAAGATTGTTTCCTTCTTTCTGTTACACAAAACTGAGCATGCTCTTTGTTCGCAGTAGAAAGAATTCGTAGGTGTTAGAGCTTCGGGTGTGCAAATAGTAAGTAGTGTGTTTTGTGAGCAAGTTTAGGGGCTGTTAAGAGCAGTTCATTGATCTCTGTTCCAGTTCTGGAACTTAGTGTGTGAGAAACTTCAGTCAGGTAAATTCAGATTTAAATTCCAGAAATGAACATACTTCAGGACTGAGAGGGAAATTTGGCACAGTAAATATTGTGACATGATATTGTTTACTGCTGTTAAGCATTTGGGGCATTATTGCCAACCAGAGAAATGCAAAAAATGTTTCATTTAAGGGAGGATTTATCGTGAAATGGAAACCCATGAATTCCTGTAAGTTGTGTACTCCTGTAAAATCAGGTTAACAAAGCCAGTGGTTCACAGTTCATAATACCAAAGGTAATTTGTAAGTTACATAGAGAAGTTTTGCAGCTCATCCTGTACATTATTATGGTTTGTTTAAATGTCTAGATAATAGTTTATCGTTTCTTTTATTACCACTGTAGAGTTTGTTGCTTTTATAATTTGTAGCATGATGATGATAGGTAACTTTTTAACTTATCTCATTAGGCAATAATAATGATGGCATTGAAAGTCGGAATGGCACTGCAAGTGCTCTTTTGCACATAGATGAGTCCGCCGGACTTGGGAGACTGGCTAAGCAAAAACCAAAGAAAAAAAGGAGGCCTGAGTCTAGGCAGTATCAGACAGGTGAGTAGCTGGTGGATGGCTGAACTCTCATTCCTCTAGGCACATATCCATAAACAGATGTACTTTACTGATGGTATGTGCAGTGTCTTGTAAAAACCAGTGATTCTTTGGGGAATTCCATGATTTTGTGATTCTATGAATTATTTTGTTGACATCACCTCTGTGTCATAAATGAGTGTATATTTTATCTTGAAGGTCTTAAATATGTAGTTGGTTTGAATTGTGGGGGTGCTTTAAAGAAAACGATCTCTGACATAGGAAAGAATCAGTATCGTAGCAAAAGGTTAAAAACCTGTATACTTAACTTGCCACACCAGTTTTAATGTTTAATGTAACTTCTTCAAAGATGATGTTAGATAAACGGTGTTTTGTAGTAGTGCTTTTTAAAAAGCCTTTTTGTCTTTATTGAAAGCACATAGAACAATGCATTTTTTTATATCAGCTGAATAAGTAACTGGAAGATCTCAACATTATATATTAAATTTGGTAGTGTACTTCTATACAGTTTCCTCTTTTAGTTGTGAAATAACTTGCCTTGGTGTTCATGCCAGTGTTCTTACTTTCATCTGTAAGAACAGATGCACTGCTTTGGCATTATTTTGTGTCTGCTGTTACTGTGTTACAGTCTGAATGATTTATTTGGTTGATAAAGTTGAAAAAGCACACGACTGTTTTCTTTGGTAGCCTTGCCTTAAATGATACCAAAAGTTTCTTTCCAGATTGTAACTTAACTGTAGGAGTTGTGTTTTGTTTAGCACTGAATCAATAAACCGGGCAAATTTTAATCTTAAAGTTTGCTTTTTCTGTTTCCAGCTACCTAGTCAGTTCTCCTTCTAAAACATTTTTGGAAAAGAGATCTTTATAGCATGCCTAGGCAAATTCAGGGTAAACAAATCAGGCTGATGGATGAGTGCAAATAAGTTCCAAAGCTCTGAGGCATCCGTATGTGATGATTGCTGCTTGATACCTCTTCAGATTGTAACTGTGACAGATGGCACAAGAAGGAGGTGTCAGTGTGGGGACATGTGAGCTGTAGTCAGCAGTAGGTGATTAAGCTGCCAGATTAAACTTTATCTACAGATTCGTGGAAAGTCAAAGAAGATCGTGTGCTGTGCCTACTATGTAATAGTTTAACAAGTTGGCCACAGTTCTTTGCCCCCGCATCGGTTTCTGCATGTATTTACTGTGTGAACTGGGTCAGAATTGTTCAGAATGGAATTCCTTGAGGTGAAGAACAGCTGACTGATGCTTTTGGCTGTCTCAGTCAAGAAAACATTTTGTTTCTCCCAGTAATAAAACCAAACGAAAGTAGTAATTCCCTCAATTTCTTTTACCTAAGCCAGTAACAAGCTGGTTTATTATATAGTAAAGTGTATGTATCGGACCTTACTTAACTGTTCAAGTTGTTGTAAAGGTTGAAATATGATATGTATTGGAGTGTAATATTGTTGTATAATATCACTCAAAGGTTTTTTGTTGTTTTTCAGCAATAATCATTGGCCCTGATGGTCACCCGCTGACAGTCTACCCCTGCATGATTTGTGGCAAGAAATTTAAATCGAGAGGTTTCTTGAAAAGGCACATGAAAAATCACCCAGAGCACCTTCTTACTAAGAAGAAATACAGATGCACAGACTGTGATTACACTACAAATAAAAAAATAAGTTTACATAACCACTTGGAGAGCCATAAGCTGACCAACAAAACAGAGAAGCTTATTGAGTGCGATGAGTGTGGGAAAAGCTTCTCCCATGCAGGAACTTTATTTACTCACAAGATGGTGCACAGGGACAAAGGAGTCAATAAAATGCACAAGTGCAAATTCTGCGATTATGAGACAGCAGAACAAGGGTTGCTGAGTCACCACCTTTTAGCTGTCCACAGCAAGAACTTTCCTCACATTTGCGTGGAGTGTGGCAAAGGATTTCGCCACCCGTCGGAGCTCAAGAAGCACATGCGGATCCACACTGGTGAGAAGCCGTACCAGTGCCAATATTGTGAATACCGATCTGCCGACTCTTCTAACTTGAAAACTCACGTAAAGACTAAACACAGTAAGGAAACGCCGTTAAAGTGCGATATTTGTTTCCAGACTTTTTCAGATACCAAAGAGCTACAGCAACATACGCTTATGCATCAAGAAAGTAAAACACATCAGTGTTTGCATTGTGACCATAAGAGCTCAAACTCAAGTGATCTGAAACGACACATCATTTCAGTCCACACGAAAGACTATCCTCACAAGTGTGATATGTGTGACAAAGGCTTTCATAGGCCTTCGGAACTTAAAAAACACGTGGCGGCTCACAAGGGTAAAAAATTGCACCAATGCAGACATTGTGACTTTAAGATTGCAGATCCGTTCATTCTGAGTCGCCACATACTCTCAGTTCACACAAAAGATCTTCCATTCAGGTGCAAGAGATGTAGGAAGGGCTTCAGGCAACAAAATGAGCTGAAAAAACACATGAAAACACACAGTGGTAGGAAAGTTTATCAATGTGAGTACTGTGAGTATAGCACTACAGATGCCTCAGGCTTCAAACGGCATGTCATTTCCATTCATACAAAAGACTACCCTCACCGGTGTGAGTATTGCAAGAAAGGTTTCCGAAGGCCTTCAGAGAAGAACCAGCACATTATGCGGCATCATAAAGATGTTGGGCTGCCTTAAAGTCTCTTCCACAGACTTCCGGCTGGAATTATAAAGGAATTTTTGCCTTTCAGGCAGTTTAGCTTATTTTAAAGCCAATCACCTATGATCACACACAAAAAACAACAAAAAAACCCCATACTGTGCATTTGATTTGTTGCTGTATAAAAATAGGATTATTGCTTCTAGTTGACTTTTATACCTTTTGTTCAATAGCGTGTTCTGAATTCTGTTCAGTTTGTTTAATAAATGAAGAAAAGATGGCAACAATAAAAGTTGCATTTAATAAAGTAAACCCTGTCTCTTACTGAATTCTTCAACCATAATAGTTTGTCTATTTATCTTACTGACCTCATTGATACTCACAATGTCCATGTTAATGCAGTTTTGTCATGAATTTTAAAAAGATGAAATTGTCAGAGGTGTGTATAAAATGGGGAATTGTGGTGTCAAAGTCACTAGGGTCCAACCTGATTGTTCTGTCTCGACTATTCAGACTCTGTGGCAGGTTAACTGTTTTCCATTTGCGGAGTTACGCTTCTCACTTTACTGCAGAAAACCACTCTGCATTTTAATTCAGGTTTCAGAGAGAAAACTTTTTAAAAATTACTTGGGGCATTTGTTACCTTATTTTGCCGAATTCAAAAGTGTGCTCAAATATTACATTATTGCTCTGTGCTGCTTTGTCTTTGGAAGGTTTTATGTGTTACAAATGAGTTGCATTTCTTTCACTTTACTGCTGTCTTAATGTTGGAAAGGTAAAATGCCATTGTTCTGTTTGCAGAGTTAATAGATCACAACTGTCTGTACGTGCTGGTAAATGTACCTCAAACTTAATGCTTTTATGTATTCTGGTATTTCTTTGAAAGATCTGCTTGTGGTTCAAGTCACATTTTTGTTGTGAATTAGTTTAGATTAAAATTGAAGACCAAGAGGTGCCTCAGTTTTGGAAATGAGATACGGTGCGAGCTTCAGAGAGGGATGGAGTGGAGCAGATGTGTGCAGAAGGAGTAGAGATGTTTTAACGTAGATATCCTTAATAAGTAACTTACGATAGTAATAGAACTGTTTGTAAATTGAATGTTTTTCCTGAGCCATTAGCGGAAGTGTTAAGCTGCTGTTTATTAATTACTGCAGTATCCAGAATTAACCCAGTTCTTTTAATCTGTTTATAAACAGCTTGGAGAACATTACAATTATTATATGCAATTTTACCACCTGAAGACTATTATAAAGTAGCGCCGTATCATTTGCTAATTGCAGCATAAGTGTACCAGGCATGAAGTCATGTACCTTAAAAACAACCGCAGAGCGAAAAGCCTAATTTACTTTACATGCCAGGTTTTAGGACCCAGCCCTTCTCCTCTCAATCAAATCCCCGCTGAAGCCACTGGCTGAGGCTGGATGGCAGAATTTGGACCCCGCTGCCTGCCAGGTTAGGGTAAATTTGTAGCCAACAATTCAGTAATGGAGAGGGTTCAAAGCCCAGCCCAAAGCTGACTCTTGTTCCTAGGCAGGTAATTCTACAGAAATCAAATTAATTTTAGTGACGATTCCAGGTTTGGGGTGATAAAGGGACAAAGCGTTCTTTTGCGATGTGTCTTGTCAGCCTTTTGTACTTTGTTTTGGTACCAAGCCCTGCTCCCACTGCTCCAGCCCCTTTCTGTTTCACTGTAAGCTGAAATACTTGTGTTTAGTTTGCAGTCAGGAGAGTTAAATGCTGTGTCACTACCTTTGCTGTGTCACTACCTTTACTGTGTAATGTGGGTTTTTTAATTCTGATGCCTGCTAGGCAGTGCCCCCCAGACTTGTCCAGTGTGCTCTTGTGTAACTCTGCTACTAGCGGGCCGTGAGTCTTCCGTGTGTAGTACCTGGGTGTGCTGCACTGTGCCTTCCTTAAAATCCCGGTGGAGTCAGTGGGTTTCACACATGGCTGTAGCTCTCTCTCTGGCCTACTGATGCCAAACTAGATGCTGTGAAGCCCAGTAGAGATTTTCCGTTCATCTCTTTGCAAAGCACCCTCCTGCGACTTCTTCCTCCCCCCACACCTATTATGTTCAAGAGTTTTTCTAACTGGAAACCTGAAAAGTGTGCAAACTGTATAAATTCCCATAGGTCGCCGAGGATTTTAGCCATTTTGAACTTTATTTGTTAAGTAAGCTGAAAGACAAAGAACACAATTTTACACATTTGCTTTCTCTTGCATAGCCTGGAATCATACACACTTTCTTTTTTTTGTTTCTTAAAGCACAATGTTGGAACATTTTTATTATTTTTTTTTTTTTTTAATTAAGGGTTTGGTCAAGTGGTTTTTGTAAAATGTATTTGTCTGTATAAAGAGAAAATGAATTATAGTTATTGTTAATGTACTGACATTAGTTACAGGTTAGTTTTAATTCCTAAATAATTTGCTTAGCAAATGCTATAAAATGGATGTTTCAGTTTAATGTTTAAAAAAGGTACAGATTTTTACAAGGACATAATATAAATTATTGTTCTGTAGAAAATACCCTGTTAAATATTGTATACGTCCTGCCCTCTGTACACTTTGTAAAAAAGACAAAAGGAAAAAACAAAATACATAGAATCATATAGGGATGTGTGACATTATTGTAATTGTGTACTTGATAATAACGTGAAAAAATAAAATTCAAAGTATTTTCCTTTTATTGAATGTTCAGTCTATTTGATGCCAGTTCTGAGACCAAGCATTGTTCTGAGGGGGACAGTCAGCTGCAGTGTTAGTGCACCTCAAGCTTGTTTTCCTGCTCCCCCTTTCCCAGCTCATTTTGGTAGTACTGGGGTGCAGGTGATTCAGTCCCTCATTTGGTTGAAATGTACCTGTACAAGACAGTCTGCAGAACGTCTTCGGAATCTGTTTCAATGCCTGTTTTTGTATTAAAGGATTCATATCGGTATAATACCTTTAATGATTTGCAGCAGGGTGGTTTCCTGCTAAGAGCTACTACGCTGTCCCCAAATGTCCCCACCTGACCTCGAGTCAAAGGAGGTGTACTGCTGTCCTTGTAACTGAATAAAATGTGTTTCTCCATGCCTTTTCTGGTGTGTGAGCCCCAGCTGGTGCTGCCATTGCCCTTGGGGCTCGGCTCCTGCCAGGATAGGTCTGCCCATCCTCACGCCCTGCACCAGCTCCTCCACGTGCTGGAGGGCTGGCACTGGTGAGTGGTGGGGATGGAGTGGGCTTGTGGCTGGTTTTCCACGGCTCTATGTGTGCTTCAAACTAGCTGAATTAAACTGCACATGTGGGAGCCATGCTGGTTCACTCAGCACAGTCTGTGTGATCTGGCATCAACCCATGGCCCCTGCTAACCTGGTGGCAGAAGTGCTGTTGGGTGCTGCTGCCCTCCGTGCCTGCTGGAGAAGGGAGGCAGTGGAAGGAGGAGGTGGCTGTCTGCTGGCCCAGGTGCTTTCAGGGTATTTAGTCCAGTTTACTCTCACTGGATACCTTCAGGAAATGCTGACTCGTTCATGCCTCATCTTGGTTCATCCTGCAGCCAGGCTGGCACTGGGCAACGCTTGATAGTAAGAAGCTGTCAGGCCACACTGTTGGCATCTGCTTTTGATTTGATGTGTTTTCTGGTTCTCTCCATCTACCTGGTGTTCCTCAACATCATGAAACTGTACTGAGTACCAGAGACATTTGTGGTACTGGAGGGTAAATGCACCCATTCCTGGCTGCTGTGAGGAAGAGCCAGGAGCAGTTACTGGCTCAGCAGACAAGCAAATCCCACCCTCCCCTTTGTTGTACCCCCACTTCCTCTTGAATTTCTTTAGCTGTGAAAACCTTGTTGCTTCACTACCAGGGTCTGCTGAAGGCTCCTTGGCTTGCCCAGGTGCCTGTAGCCCACACCAGTAATGTTCACCTTGCTGGTATACAGCAGCAAAGGCACTTTATTTGCAAGCCAAAAGGCTGTGTCACTAATTAGGAGAAGCAGCAGCTGGCTGCAGCTCTCTGGTTTATTAAAGGTAGTAATTAAAATCACATAATATATCATTAATAGGAAACACAATATGTTAAGAATTATGACAGGTAGAAAACTGATCAACGAGTGGCTGGCTGGAACCTATAGGCAGGTCAGCTGAGTGGTCAAGAGCAAAGAAGTAGATGTTAATATGCATAAAAGGCAGACATGCCAAAAACCTGTCATTAGGTGGAGAAGTTAGAAGGGAGGGTAGGTTGTTTTGGTTTCCTTGATACACTGATGCAGAACAGGCAAGTTTTGATACATTTTTTTGTTTGGTTTTTTTATATACTTTCTTAAAGTAGCAAAAGTATCAAATGAGGGTGGTTTTTTCCAGACCTGTGGCAATTAAGAGTGCTCTTAATTCCTATAGGCAATGAGCACGTTAAAAGCTGCAAGAACAGGTGGTCCGGAGCCCTTGAAGTATACAGACTTCTGTAATATTTACTGGAATCCCAAAGAAACCACAAATCTGGAAGAATGTTACTGTTCTGTGGAAGACAAAAACTTAGAGGGTCATCTCGGCACAAGCGCAGGCAAAACGGTGGGATAAAGAATTGCTGCAATTAGGACTAAGTAAAGAACCTGAAGGGAACAGGGAAAGAGATAAACACAACAAATGCATCCTCTGTTATAGATACAGGGCATATGTATGTGTCCTAATGTTAATCAAGCTCATTGCGCACCTTGCTAGTGCAGAGCCCATATGCTGAGTTACCGCTGGTGTGAAAGCACAATCTCAGCATCGAAGCCCTGTGTATCCACCACACCTGCTTGCCCCTGCTCTACTTCTCACCTTACTTTCTGGTGTGGTTTATCCTTTGATTGAGGCTGACTTCAGCCAGCTGCACCATGGAGCCAAGGGTGGGGTGACACCAGCTTCAGGTGACTCCCATTGTGGTGCTTGTCTCTGCTTGCCTCCTGGCTGGGGGATGCCATTCTGCCACTGCAGTGCCATGTGGCCCTGGCTGGGGGGATACCATTTTGCCCACTCCAGTGGGGTTGAGAGACCCTGGCTGAGCATCCTAGAGTCTGTTTTGAGGAGCCAAGTATTTCCCGCTTGCATCCAATGGACAAGGTGAGCTCTTTGAAACAAATACTGTTGAAAAGATGCTTCTGTGACAAGCAAAAAAGGTGATCACGCAGACCTGACTTTTCCCTTATGTTGGCATGAATCAAGGGGTTTGTTAAGGATGGTACTGTAAAGTTAGCTTTAAGAGACTGGGACATGTTTTGTCTGACTCAGCCCAGGAAAACAAGGAATGTCAGGATTGTATCCATTTGAAAGGATGAATCATAATTAACAAGCGCACACAGGTATAGGAGCTGGGATGCTACAGCAGGTCAAATGACTTGCAGAAGCAGAGAGCTCTAAGTACTTGAAACTTAAGAAAATCAACGTACACTTTATAGTATACTTATATACTATACTTTTAATGTAATTTTGGTATTATTAATACCATTTTGCCTATCTGTTGTGGGCCTACTAAGAGAATACTTTAGTTTCCTTACTTGTTACGCTTTCAACACATGCCTTTTGCTAGGAAGCCTCTGCCAAGGAGAAGTGTGAACTCCCCATGGGCAGTTGGAGCGATTCCAACACTTGACAAGACCCACTGAGCTCCTTTGCAGTGGCAACCAAAGCTGTCACTTCACTGGACAGTTAACCAGTATCACAATAAACCGAACACAGGTGCAGGAAAAAACAAACCCTAAAATATCCCTGAATTGCCATATGACAGAACTTTCTACAGTACTACATACACCTCACAAAAACACATCAGCAATCCAGGGTGGTGATATTGTACTTGAAGGACCATCCCCGGGGTTCTCAGGGAGGAGACCTTGATTTACCATCTCTGTTCACATAAATACAGGTGGGAGAAATGAAGAGATGTGTCTCAAAACATACACCTTCCCCTGAAATACATCAGTGCTTGAGAGGTAAAAGTGTTTGGCAAGTGATGTCTGCTCAGTACATCACAGGTCTTTCTTAAAAGAAATCTAAACTATTTATATTAGTTGGAAGAACATACAACAAGCTGTATTGCAAATGGCAGGTAACATACAACTGAGTCCTGAAGCCTCTGCCTACGTTAACCAGCAGTCTGGATCACTAGAAGAGGCTCTGTAGAGACTTCCACGACTTGGGTGGTGTGGTCAGAGTATTTGCCAGTTAAGACTGAGTTCCTTTCCAACCCTAAATATTCTATGATTCTGTGATGCTCCTGGTCTGCCAGGCTCCCACTGCTGGGAGCATTTCTGTTTGCGGCCGTGGTAGGGTCTGGAGCACAACTCTTATGAGGAACAGTTGAGGGAACTTGAGTTGTTTAGGCTAGAGAAGGCTCAAGGGGGACCTTATCACTGGCTACAACTGCCTGAAAGGAGGATGGAGTGAGGACATGGCTGATCTTTTCTCCCAAGTAACAAGTGATAGGACAAGAGGTAACGGCCTCAAGCTGCACCAGGGGAGGTTTAGACTGAATTTTAGGAAAAATTTCCTCACCAAGAGCATGCAGGAAGAGGCTGTGCAG
The DNA here is from genome assembly GCA_025447955.1 of Psilopsiagon aurifrons. Lineage (NCBI taxonomy): Eukaryota > Metazoa > Chordata > Aves > Psittaciformes > Psittacidae > Psilopsiagon > Psilopsiagon aurifrons. Next base: position 28,381 of record JAOEHY010034515.1, read on the forward strand.
GGAAGTGGTGGAATCACCATCCCTGGAAGTGTTCACAAACCGTGTAGATGAGGCCCTTGATGACATGGTTTAGTGGTGGCCTTGACAGCCCTGGGGTAACAGATGGACTTCATGATCTTTAAGGTCTGCCCATATCCCTCTGCAGAGCCTTCCTACCCTCCAGCAGATCAACACTCCCACCCAACCTGGTGTTGTCTGCAAATTTAATTGAAGGGAGCCTTATCCCAGAGCTCTTGCTCAGGCTCAGTGTATCTGGAGCAGGACAAACCTAAGATGCCCACCCTGTGGGCCATGGCAGTGAGGAAGGAGACCAGAACACCATCCCGTGGGAAAGCAAGCTCAAATCAGTGCTGCTGATTCCCGAACAAGGGATGTTGTTAATGCAAAGCGAGGATGGGATTATACGTTGTCTCCACCATACAAGCAAATATGTTCATCACAGCTATTGTTGTTACAGTGAGTACCAAAGGAATTAATGATTCACCACTTAATTTTCTCTTCCCCTACTCCCTCCACCTTTCTTTCGCTTTAATAAACTGGTCTGGTGCCAACTGTAGCATCAGGTTAATAATGACTTTAAGCACCATTTATGCAGCTATTGCAGCAATTTAAATTGTCACTTTCAATTAAAAGGTCTAACTCCAAATGGATTTAGCTGAAAGCATCTGCACTGACAGTGCAATTAAATAAACTCTTTTCTCAGGATGTTAGTGCAAACACTATTTAAATAAGGGTTATGAAGCACCTTGCTAATTTAAACTACAGTATAGCTTTCTAGTGAAGAATAATACCTAATGCAGGGATTTTTTTACATGCTGTGTGACAGTTTTCATTGTTATTGTAGAACACTTAAAGGAGTGATGTGCCAAAGGAGTCCAGCAGCCTTTGAAAATCTCCTTTTTTCATGACAAACACAGGCAGTGCTTTGTAAGCAAAAGCAGTCATTTCTCAACAGACACCCGTGAAAAGACACTCATCGTGCTCCTAAAGGATGAAGTCCTTTATATTTTTTTAATTCTAAGGAAGAAATTCTTTTCTGTGAGGGTGGTGAGGCACTGGAATGGGTTGCCCAGGGAAGTTGTGAATGCTCCATCCCTGGAGGTGTTCAAGGCCAGGCTGGACATAGCCTTGGGTGACATAGTTTAGTGCGAGGGGTCCCTGCCCATGGCAGGGCCGTTGGAACTAGATGATCTTAAGGTCCTTTCCAACCCTCACTATTCTGTGATTCTATGATTCTGTCTCTGATTTACAGTCTTGCCTTCTTCCAGACAGTCTATAAGAACAAGTTCCTTTACTTGGCATCCATCTTATCCTTTGTCTCTAGCTATACCGGTTATCTTTCAGAAACATACTATGTATGACACTCTTTGCATGTCTCATGCATCTTTTATCTATGTTTTTGAAGTAATTTATAAACCATATATTTCTGTGGGAAAAGAGACTCCATCTGTGTTGTAGACCACCTGTAAAAAATCCTCCTTTAGCAAACACCTCTGGACTTATGATGTTCAACTCTACCCTGCATATTGTGCTGTTTATATATTGGTATCACATAAAAATCCTTTTGCTGCAAGAGGGAAGAATCTGCTACTAGTCCACACATAAAAAATGTTTAACATCCCAACTGAATTACCTAGCATCAATACTACAAATCACAGCATCACAAAAGTATGTTTGCCCAGCTTGGGTTGATTTTCCTTATTCCTATGAAAGATGCAGCCTGACACCACAGGCTTCTTATTTTTTCAGAAGAGTTACTAGGCATCATCCAGAATAACACTGCTGCAATCTCTCGTGTCTGTGCCTTCCATAAGAAGTTGAAAAATGCCTGATCAACTTTAACAATATGGTTTGTATTTTATTTGAATGGCTCCAAATCTTCTCCAGTACATGAGAGTGTCCTTTGTGTTATGACCGCTGTGGTTTCTCTGAAGCGTATTACTTCTGCTGGAAATAAATGAGTCACAACATTGAAGCTCCCCCTGTCCCATCCTCAGTTGCTGTACTTACTGTTCTGAAGGACACAGAGGCACATCTTGAGATAAGTATCTGTAGGATGGTAACGGGTGATTTTTATGTCTACACAATTGCATTTCTAGTTACAGAGCACTCCACGTTTTACCACTTCACTGCAAATTAAAAATGCAGCAAGAGAGATTGGTTTATGGCTGGCCTTACAAAAATACTATGCACAAATGGGATCGAAAACACTTATCTGTTTTTTAACAGAATTAGGAATACTGTTCTGCTTAGTTTCTTTTTAAGAAAGGGAAAACAATAAGAATATACTGGTATTCCAAGGAGGGATGGAAGAAGGGTACCAAATAGTTATAGAAGAAGGGAACTGGGGGTACACATGGCTTGCACATTTTACTCAATAATTTCATCATTATAAAAGTGTCATATTTGTTAAAAATAAAACTTTCCATGAGAACCACCCTGTTTTCCAGTTTCACAGTCTGTGCAAAGCCTGCACGCTGCCTCCCCCCTGCATTTGTTTCCTAGCTGCTTTTTGCCTCCACCCTTACTTCCAGAACCCTCCATTTTCAAAAAAAGCCTCCTTTTTTTAAAATATGAAAATGTTTGGTTTTTTTTTTTGGCTGCAGAAGAAATAGTTTACTCTCCAGGTGTAATTTTGGATTAGACAAAAAGATCTGGGAAATGTGATCAGACAGAAGGACCCTGTAAGGACAAGCAGTATATGCAGGATGGCTGTGGGAATCTGAAATGCCACCATGCTCCAGCATTAGCCAAGCAGGTGAAGGAAAATGGAAGAAATTTCCGCCAAAATTAAGCTACCCTCCTCGTTCTGCAAATGTCTCACATAGGTCTGAAACCTCAATGTAGAATGTGATAACACTGCGTGGTAAAGCAGGGCGCTACCTTTGGTTGCACATTGATGGCACCAGGCATTACCCCTTTACGGGGGAGCACAGCTTCATCCAAGCCTTGAGCAGGTTGAAAGGTGCTCCCATTTTCACAGGTAGTAAATAAGAAAACTGGACCTGGGTTTCCCAAAGAGATCCTCAAGTGACCAGCTTTGTGTAGCTGTTTCCTTGCTTCACTGCGGTTTGGTGGAGTGAGCTCTTCCTCTCTCCACATTTCTACTCCCCAGAAGAGCCCCCAGGGTCTTTCTGTTAGTGACAAGTGAGTGACGCCCATGGTGCTGGGCCCTCAAAGCTGGATGCTAGGAGAAAGGACAGGAGAAGGAGCTTCCTGGCAGTCTGTGTGTGTGCACACATGTGGAACTAGCCAGGAATGGCAGGGTGCCAAATTCCCTGGCTCCATCCCTCCTCACCCCACTCCTGCTGCCAGTGGATGGTAATCACCGTGATGGTGATGGATCTCTGTGACATATGATCATCTCTGTGATGAGAGTGATGATACAAGGGACGCCCTTTATGGGAGGCAGTCCAGCCTTGCCTGCATGGATGCGGTGGCCACCATGTTATAAGGTCATGGAGGTGCCCCTGTGCTGCCTCTGCTATGACAGAAATGTACTTGTGGCACATCCTTGTGTAATGTCACCTTCAGTGGTGAGGTTACGGCAGAGCCCTATAGCCTGGCCACAGGCATAAGTGTGTGCTTGGCTCCATCCTGGCTCAGCCAGGCTCATCCAGAAGGAATTCCCCTTCACCTAGGTTTAATCCCACTGGAGCAGGCAGGCGTTCACATGTGGCTGGCAAGCAGCTCTCTTTGTGTTTGAGCCTCTCCACCCTTTACAAAGCACCTTTCATTTTGTGGCTCTACCAAGGTTAAGCAGCTGATAGGAAGTATTTGTTCCTGAGCTCTTACTGCAGTGAAATAGCACTCAGAAGAAGTAGCTGGACAGGATTGTGCAATTGAAGGTTTTACAAGGATTTTGCCGGAACAACCATGACTGCAGGGAGTGGTTCTGTCCTGTAATACCCAAGGAACCCGCCAAAATTGCACCAAGTCAATAGCTGCAGACAGGCAATTGAAAGGAGCCTCTTTTTCCCACTTAGCCCTTTTGCCAGGGCTTGGCTGGGAGAACAAAGGGCCGTGTTTAGATGGGATCATTTGGGTACCTTCCTCCATTTCTCATCCTCCATTAGAAAATGACACTTAACTATCTTTGTGGTCAGGGAGTAAATTTTCCCAACTCATTCTAGGATATAAATCAATTGCCTTCACATTATTTTAGCTGAGAATAAAGAAGAAAACGTTTGCAAGTTCAATAAAAGACAACGTAAGTTTTCGCGGTTTATGGAATGCTTTTTTACCCTCTTCTGTCATCTGGTGGGGCAACTGTCACCTCTCCAGAGCACCCTTCCCCTGGGTGCTTGGGACCGTTAGGTGCTGTGACTTAGACTGGCGCCCCAGCTGCGTGAAGGGACCTTTTCTCGGCTCTTGTGCCATCAGTCACGCTTTGCTCCTGCTCACTCCAACAGGCAGGAAAGCCTTTGTCTCTACTCTCATTTCTCAGATCAGAAGCAGCAGCTCAAGCAGGCACTTTCCTGCAGGTGGCAGGGACAGCCCAGGCTTCCTCATCAGCCCCTCCTTCGTGGGAGGCTGTCCTGCTGTGCCCAGTGCTGGGGCTCTTCTCCGTGTCCATCTACTGCCAGACATTCCAGCAGGCCAGCTGGCCCTGGCTCCAGGGCTCTGTTGCCGCCAAACTCTGCTTCACTTTCAGGGATGACCCTTAACAGAAACACTTCTCAGACCTACTCAAGCAGCATCAGCCACACTCACACATTTCAGGCCTGCTTCCCTCCCCTCTTTCCCATGCGGTATCAATAGGGTTTCCCTTCTCTTTCAGGTTTCCCTTCCCCTCCAAAAATCCCTACAGGGAATAGGGAGGGGCTGGGGTTCACTTTTGCTTCAGAGCTTTGCCACCGAGGTCGTATCAAGTACAAAAAATATGATGTGAGTAATTTTTTGTTACGTTTTTGGGTAGAGGGTAAGACCCTGCCCGCACAGTTTACTTCTTGCAAGTATCTGCTGTAGATGCAGAGGTAAGAACAGAATGGCATTTTTAAATTATTTGGGCATACAGAACATACACAGGTACATTCTTCAGAGAAGTACCCATGGTCTATAAACAAGCATCTAGAAACTAGAATATTCCAGGGATGCAGCTGAGCACATGAAATGGTTGGTGGGTATACATTATAGCACACATACAAGGAGATCCTGGGAGACATGGGACTGTTCAGCCTGGAGAAGACTCAGTGGAATCTTTGTGTCTAAAAATACCTGGTGGCATTCTATATGGTGGTGGCAATATGTCTATATATAAAACCACACATGTATAAATACCTGATGATATTTATAGAGGAGTAAAGAAGGAGTAAAGATTGTGGAGCCAGACTCTTCTCAGTGGCACAGGACAAAAGGCAATGGGTGCAAAACAAAACACAGGCGGTTCCACTGAACACAATAAGACACTTCTTTACTGTGGGGCTGATCAAGCCCTGGCACAGCTTGCCCAGAGGGGCTGTGGAGTCTCTGTCCATGGAGATATTAAAACCCCAGGTGGACACAGCCTGGAGCAACCTGATCTCACTGCCCCCCCACTCTCCAAGCAGAGGTCAGAATAGGTGATATCTGAGGGTGCTGTCACTCCTCAGCTGGTCTGCAACTCTGCATAATCCAGCATGACAGCATGGTGTTTCTCTGAGACAACATCACTTGCTGTTTCCTGGGCATCCTGCATGTGGGTGATAGGGGTGGATGAAAAACTGGTACTGGAACACAGCTGAGAGAGATGCTCTCTTCTGGCACATGAAAGCAGTGAGTTGCTTGGGCACAGGCATATCTTTACCCTCCTGAAATGGGTACTGATTTTGCTACATCACAGCTTCCTGGGGACACCCTCAGCTGCACACAGTTTTAACCAGGTCAACAACTTTCCAGTGAGATAGAAGCAGCTTCCACGAAGGCCACGAAGTGGGAACTGTAGGCAAAGAGCAAATAAAAGCAAGGGAACACCCCTTCTTCCAGAATTGCAAGAACCAGAAGCACACGAATGCATTTGGGAACCATACTGAGTATATAACAATGCTGTTCCTAAAAAGGGAACAGGTTCGTCAAGGGTTGCAAAAATAGCCTGAGAATCATTAAAAGCCTGCTTTTGGGTTAAGTACATTTTCTTCAGTATTCTAGCTTATCAGACTAAGCTGTTACAAGCCAGAATTATGAGATTTAAAGAGATACATACCTTTTACTGTATTTTGGAAGTTTTGTTGTTGTTTGTTTTTTCTTTTTTTTTAATCTTTAGGATATTTTTAGTATTTTTCTGATAAAAATATCTTCCAAACATGGATTTTTATTTTGAGCAAAAGCTGAGATTCTTGCAGAAAAAGAGACTTCAGGAAAAATACCAAGTATGATGAAGTTTCCAGTCTTCCTAGAGAGATAAAAATGTACCTTTGTGCAAGTATTTCACCTGATTAGTTTTACTGATGTGTTTTCAGCCACAGTAAATTCCAAGCAGTTGTTGTCAAATGTTTGGATAAATTACTTTCAAGCCATGCAAATGTTTGTACTGCAGAAATTGGACCCTAAGTATTACCTGACAGTCAGACAAGATAATGGTTTTCTAATGTGAGACTTGAACACCTACCTCCCAAATACACAGCTCAGCATTCAGGTGGAACTTACTCAGCTTCTTGCTCTGCTTACAAAGTCAGAATGAATTGCTGGGGAGTAAATATTGGAGAAACTGTAAACTGACTCCATAGAATTGGGAGAAGGAGCAAAGAGAAACAAAGGGCACCAGGGAAATTATTCTCTGAGAATTATTATGTGGGAATGACAGTTCTGAAACAGGACAGATACTGTATTATTCAGCTGTCAGCAAGGGCTGAAAGATGCTGGGGGAGCTGTGATTGTTGCTGTATGAAGGTGCTAGTCAACTTGTCAGATGCTAGGAAAGAGGAAATTGGTGGCAAGAAGAGATAATAGAAGAGGCAAGTGGAGGTAAATCAGAAAGATGTTAGGATAAGTGAGCACTAACAGATGCTGCCATGGGAACTGCCAAGCAAGAGTAGGAAAGCTTGCTTGGGTCTCAGATAAACCACAAACCCTTCAACTTATGTATTAACATGAACAATTTATCCTGTAAACCAAAAAGTTATTCTAATAAAACAACAAAAAGATGAGGGGAGGAGGGAAAGAGGCCATCAGGAATGTAAACACTATCTGAAAACATTTAGTGAATTCATCAAACCCAGAGAAAGACATGTAGAAAAGGTCTCTCCAGGGGCTAGTTCATAGTATGTTAAAATTGCTGCTGCCTTTCGAGCCTAGTTGCAGTTAAAAAGTGACCTAATGTTATTGTATTTGAGCCACACATTGTATGGGGGAAGCAAATATGTCTATCAAAATGTCACTGCCACACTGCTGGTTTTGCCAGTTCCTCACATCTGAAATCTTTCCTGGTTTTCCCCAGCTTACCCTAGCCGGGCTAATAAAATTCTCTTCCTACGTATTTGCCTAAATAACATGCAAAACATCTGGTTTTCCTTCTCTTTCCTATGTTTTTCTCTTTTTTTAACAATCTCTTCACAGTGATCTTTTTCCCTTCAGGAACTATGGAATACGTTTAGTGCATGTTGTGAGATGAGATGATGAAATGTAAGAGGAATTTGATGTAACAACTGTTTTGAACATGGTTCAAGAAATAAAAGAAAGTGTCCACTGGTACAACTTCTAGTTGTTCTAAAATAGCTCCTTCCTTCCTGAAACAAATGCTGATGAAATTCACCTTTATAAAGTGTGCACACTTACATCGACAGGTTTGGAGAATAACATCCTGGCACAGCGATTAACAGATGCTTTGCTGATACTAAATTGAGGTGGACATCTGGGATATGCTGCTGCAGCTATCCTCAGTCATGCAGAAATCCTCTTGCTAACTTCAGAGTATCCTGACCATGGAGAAACTTTGGAGAGACATGGCTGTTCTCCTACTAAATCTCAGCTGCTGGCTGTTGGGTGAGAGCCCAAAGCAAGTCCTGCACCCTTGAGGTCCCAGCCCTCACCAGAATCATCACATGCATCACTCCTACTCTTCAGCCTCAGCCTTCCTGTTCCTCTTGAGTTTGCTGTGAAGGTGCCAGAGTAACTGTTCCTACAATTGCAAGCACTGGGGTTCGTGTTGGTGGGGGTGACGTCCTCCTCTCAAGGTACAAGCCTGCATGTGGCCAGCTGATACCACTTGGCTGCCATGCGTGCTACGTGTGGCACCAGCAACTGGACCAGGATGGGCTGCCCGGTTGTGCCCAGGGTGGATCATTCTACCCATAAGCAAGCTGTGTAAGTGGAATGTGCAAAGAGCACCCTACCCAAAAATGAGTCGATTCAGTGCATGGGATTTTTTTCCCCAGCCTCCCAGCAGGTCAGATGAAGACCTTCTGGAAATGCAGGAGGACCAAAACTGACATTTTGGAGCAGGAATTTCTATCTTAGCTTAACAGACAGAATCAGGAACTTACAAGCTGTCTACTTTTCTACTGGCAGATACTGCTTTTGCTTCCTTATGGAAAGACAGGCTCTGAGTTTCACCTAAAGAAATAGGTATTGAGACTTTGCCAAAGAAATTGCTCCTGGGTTAAGCCAGGTATGTCCTGAAAGTACTGTTTTGCAGCCTTTTGGCTCTGCAAATCAGAGCCCCAGTTCACAACCACTCTGGAGCTTGTGTCTCAGTTCAGATGACTGTGCTGTGTGCCTATGTCCTATGTGAGTATTTACTCCAGATGGAAGAGGATGGCAAATTTGGACTAAGTAGGCTGAATGTGTGAAGAGTGGAATAAAACTGCATTCAGATAAAATCCAGATGCACAGGTAGTAGATGACAACATTCATTACACCTATTCCAGTTCAAATTGCTTCTCATTTCTGGCAGGTCTGTAAATTTTCTGGCAATTTTTTTAATGTGTAATCTTCCATATCAATGGATCACGAGAGTTAAGGCTGTCAGGAGCGTGTCAGTGTTGCTTAGGCACAGCTGCTTTAGGAGAAAGTGGCATTTTTTGTAGCATATTTGTTTAAAACATCAGAAATGAAATCACGGCCGTCAGATTCCATTCAATGGTTTGCGAGGGCAGAAGCACACAGAACTTCTAAATATAAATATACACTCTCTACAGTGATGCTGTTTGTTCACTTTTTAAGGCTGGTATGAACCTATTCATTCAATTATTTGGTGATGAGGTTTTATAGTACCTCAGGCTCCATTCTGCTCTTTGGACAGTCACAGATTTCTAGCTGTACCCCCTGATAGCTGCTAAGATGATGTGACAGCTGCTGGTAGGGTGTGAATATTTATAGTCATTTGAGGCTCATTATGCTCAAGAAGCAAGCTGATCCAAGCCCGTGTTTTGACTAATACAAACACCAGCTAATATAATTATGCAGTGTCTCTCTCAGTGTGCAAATGAGGCCTTTAACCCTGTACATTGGAATAAATCATTACAGTTCTGCCCGGCAAAGCTGAACATTTGAATCTGGTGACTAGTTTTTAAGGAATCATGGAAATTACATTTCCAAATATGAAAAGTATCAGAAAAATTCACTTGTCTCCTTGTATGGAGATCAAGAAACACTTCACTGCTTCTTGTCCTTCTGCAACCATCACCACAGGGACCCTTCCACCCCTCTGCTCTGCAGACTACCACAGTTTTGGCACTGCACAGACAAAAGAGCTGAGACTCAGACAGGTTGCTTGACTCCTACGATAGCATGAAACAAATCCTTGCTAAAACCAAAAAGATACGATTATTGTGAATCCCCTTCACTGTACTCACAAGACCCTTATTTCTGTCCAAATGCAGATACAAAGGAAACAAAGCGTTTTTGACTTTCGAGAGAACAGTATCATAAACCACAAGAACAGTACAGGTTATTCATTATCAAGGCAATACTAACGTGATGCGAATATTTAGCTGTTACATACAGGAAAACACAGAAAATGGACACCCCCTTGAGAAGGACATTGTGGCTTTCTCCTAACACCCCCCTTCCCTCTGGCAGGCTGAGCTGCCCCTGCCCTTCTCTGTGAACTGGGAGGAGGCCAGTGGAACACCCTGGGGGTGATGGTGCAGGCACAGCAAGCACACCTACTCTCTAAGGAGAAAACCCTCATGGGTTGCGGCAAGCTGTCAGATGTAAAAACATCTGTCCAGGGGTGCACAGAAGAAAGCTGCAGGGTCTTGTGCAAGTTTGTGTTTCAGATATTTTTTCTTTTTTGTAGAACAACAAACATTTTAACCAGGTTGGTAAGACCTGGAGGGGATGGACACCCCCAGCCTCAAGAGAAGAGCTGCTCCTGGCTTAGCAGTTCTATGCCTGGAGTACATCTGTCCAACACGCACCCATCAGAGGTACGGACACTGCTTGCACAAAGAAAGGGGGATGTGCTAGAGACAGCCATGCAGACTCTCACTCTTGTCTCAGAGGGTTTTTTCTGCTTTATTGTGATCTGTATATTATTTCATAACATGCTAGACCATCCAGCTATTCCTGCCCAGTTGTGGTATTTGTCTGAAGCCCAACTTCCAGTTTTCATTTGCAGACAATGTATCTTTCAGCTATTACAAACACATGCCCAGTGTTTATTTGAAGGGGTTTACTTTTCCTTTCCAGTCACACTGTGCTCCAGGTGGTCTTGCTTCTCTACCAAAATCTCTTCACTGCTCTTGTTGGTTGTGTATGAACAGCCGTTCAAAAATTTGTAATTTGATGCCTTTTGCATGATGTTGGTGCTCTTTTTCACTTTCACAACTCAGTGCCAACTCTGACATTGCCTATGGCTTTTCAATATGTTTTTAAACCCATGAATTTCCCATACATATAGGAAGAGTTATAGTACCGAGGCAGCTTTCAAGTGACAGTAAACTGAAAACAACTTCCCCCCCCCCCCCCCCCCGATTATAACTTTCTTAATCTAATTTCTGTTCAATACTTACAGGAATAAAACCTTAGGAGTGCACATCCAGACAGAAATAAGGCTCATTTTGGAGGAAGAATAAAGAGATAATATAACCGCACAATCTAAGCTGCCCAACCTTTACCTGTAGCACTACTGGCAAGCTAAGCTTCAGAATTTCATAAGCTGTGTTTATATAAAGGTAAAAAGTTCAGTTTCAGGCTGTAGCACTGATTTGGTAGGCAGACAGTCCAGGATTTCGCCCATGCCTGGGCTACTGGCACAGGCAGTCTCACTGCTATGGTGACTAAAACCCATGCTGACAACATTTTGCATTCATACATGTATGCTCTTCTTCTTGCTTGCTAGTGGGTGGTCTGCTTGCTACACAAAACAACACACGTCTAGTTTTGGAGGCTGCTCTGTTTTGGTTTATTTTTACTATATTATTATGTTACAGTTATACTGTTGTGAGGGTATGTTCTGGATTTGGTTTGTGTTTTGTGTCAGGTTTTTTCTCCTTCCCAGCAATTCAGAAGGAGTAAAAAACATTTCTGACATGTTGTGACCTGTGGGAAGAAATGCAAGATCTGTCTTGCCCAGCACCCGACTGCTGTGGAAAAAGCAGACTTAGTCATCAATGGCAGTGTGCCTGGGATGCCATCTTCCACTCAGAACAACATCAGTAGCTCCTGAAGAGACTTCCACTTTCCGCTCCAGGAATCAGCCGTAAAACATGATCTCAGACACAGTAGTCTTGACTCTCCATACCCTATTCCATAAAGAAGTCCTTAGTTTTTCTTAAGATCTGGTATCCTGAATTCAACTGAAAAGCAGCAACTTCTTTAAACAAAAAATAAATGAATCAATTTGTGTGCAATTTCCTCATTTTGAAAGATTGACTTTGATTTCCATCACATTTACTTTTTTATTTTAACGTGTTTCAAAACGTTTCAGGTTTCAACATCTGCTTTGAACAGCAGACTCAGAACCGTTCATATAGAAACCGTTGGATCAAAAAGTTTCCACATAAACCAGAGTTAAGAAAAAAGCATCCTATCAGTAAATATTTATAAAATCATCCCTCTTATCAGAAGGTTTGGTTCAGATGAACTTGGCATTTTTCACACAAAAACTTCTCAAAATTCTTGACAGCCCTCCTCTAGAACCTGGGGTTTATGAGCCAAGACTGAGAAGGACAAAATCTACCAAAATTCACTTTAGTGAAAGAACTTCTTAATCCTAATCTATTCTTTTCAAAGCAGAAGATTTGTAAGGTTTGTCTTTGCCCATCAGTGTCCTTGGACGCATATGAGATGCTCACAAAGTGGCATTTTCTTGGTCCTTAAGATATATTTGTCTTACTGCTCATCAACTCTCCTTTGGGGAAAAAAACTTCTTCCATTGCTGAAAAGCTCTGCAATCAAATAGGTGTACTTTATCACAGCAATGGTAGAGAAAATGCACTACCTACCTCTATTCTCCCTCAGGATGATGATTATTGGCTACCCCCCTTACCACCACTTTGAGGGTTCTAATTTTACAAGGCTCTTTCAGCTCTTTGTTCTACTATGAAGTATTGTAAACTTCCTTTCTGTTATTCGACTGCCAAATCCAGTTGCTCATAAATTACTTTAAAAGTTAAAGCAAGACAAATCATTAATCATTACTCACATCTGGATGAAAGTGTAACAATATATTACAGAAATAATAGTTTGATTCTGGTTCTTTATATTCCTCCCCTTTATTGACTGCCAGAAACTGATTTGCCACTTTGGAAGTGAGATAAAAATCAAACTTGTTAGTTTCAGATTTAATGAAAGCCTCTTTCTCTTCTCTTTCATTGCTTCTCTACTGATAACAGCCTTTGTCTAAATTTTCCTCTTAAAAGCACAGATACAAGGATTCTGGCACACCTGATATTTTTCATATGGAAATTTGTCCATCTGAAGAGGCATAAAAATCACAACTTAGCTTTATTATCTTATTTCATTGTAGTCACTGCATTTCTTTATTTTTACAGTTCCTGCCAGGATCCAAGTAACAAGCAAATCCCATTGCTAATTTCTTTAACAGTGAAGCAGATATTCCTCTCTCATTAATGAGACATCTTTTCTGAAACGGGTAGTTCATTGCTGGCAGTAGATGAAAAGTCAATGGCTTTATAGTGGAAAAGGACAAGTTGCATTTAAGTTCAGCTGTATAATATGCTAAAGCTGAGAAATGGGATTTAATTTCATTATTAAACCTCTACATGCCTTTGGAAGTTGGCCAATTTTAGGGGACTTTTCTTAGGTGGTTGGGTATCCAAACTTGTGAGAAAACTGAGGTACAGTCTTATGGCACTGAAAAGTTATTTATTTTTCTAATACAATCTTTTCTTGTTAGCTTGAACTCGGCTGAACATAATTTTCCCCCACCCCCTCCCCCAAGAAAGAGGACTGTATTTCCCATCTGTATTTCCATCTGCACTGACAATGAGGATATCTGCTGGACTTTCCTACAACCAAAATACAGATAGCCTCTCCTACATATCCTCTGCAATGCAGCTTTGTCCTGTGTGATAGCCTGCGGGATCTCCTGCTGTTCAGTTGCTGAGCCAGGGCTGACATCAGGGTTTCTGCTCATAGGCTTGGCCCACCAGTATGGGTTAGAGTGGCTGTGTCATCTTCTGAAGGCCAGCATGCCTCCTTCGGGGAAGAACCACAGATGGCATCAGTGCCCCCAGATTGCATGCTGTGGGGGCAACGATCAAGAGAGCTAAAAGGCATGGGAATCATCCAAAAACTGGAAGGAAGATAAAACATCTGCAGCGCTCTTCAAAAAAAGAGTAGAAGCAAAGAGGTATGTTCCTTCAGAAGAAACAAATCTGAGCAGTGCACTGTCTGGAAGGGAGCTGAACACACAGCACACAAAAGCCTCTGGAAAACAGCGGCAGGGAACTGCATTCACAGGTGGATTTTATTCTGAGGAGCTGTGAAAATCTCCTGATGCATCTAACCAGAAAGGTGACCCATTTATAAATACTTTTCTGCTGCTGAAGGTGGGGTTTTTTAGGCAAATACCATGTTTCAAACTGAAAAGTTGAACAAAAAACTGGAATAGTGAGGCTGGGAGGAAAATGTACTTAGGCTCCTGGGGATTCAAATGGGTTGCTCTTGGTGTAGACACACGACATCTGGCCTAGAGGCCAGTGTGAAGAGGGCACTGATGAAGAGCCCGTGTTAAGAAAGCATGCACAGAGCAGCAGACCTCCAAATGTGGTAGCAGAGGGGTCATGGGATGTTCTGCAATTTTATTCATTAAATTTAAGGATGGCTGGGCAAATATTGCTGCCAAGAAATAGCTCAGAATGTGAGGAAGAGGTGATGCATGCTCCCGCCAGATGTACAGCAGCATTTAAGGAAATGGATGTTTGACCCAAAAATGGCAAATGGTGTTTCTAACAAACAGGAATCACAGTACGTTTGTGTGCTTGTTTTCAGACTTTATTCTGTGCAAGAGACTCCAGTAGAAAAGAGAATAGGACAAATCTCTACAACAGCAGCTGAGAATTAATCCTTAACCTCTAAACTTCAAGCTGTGTATTTTCCATAGGTTTGAGACAGGAAGTTTTCCAACACCACGTCCAGTCTATGCTGCAATATTTGCTCCACACTGGTATTGTTGACTAAAATACAACTGTCAAGTCCAAAATTGTTACAGTACAGATCCATGGGATTCTTAAGTCACAGCAGACTCTGGTTTTCTTTGAAATAATGGTAAAATAGCCTTGAGTTTTATCACTCCTATACTTCATGTGTGAGTTTCTTTAACAAAAGCATTGCCAAATGTGCCTCCTTCAAAAATGGATTCACAGGAAAGGGACTTTTACTTTTAGCTTTCAGGGAATACAAGGACCTGGAAACCAAAATAGCAGCAGATGCAAATCCTGCCATCTGTTCAGGAAGGACTTTCAAGGGCCTTGGGCCATCTTTCCATCTCATCAGATCCTAACTTGAGCTTTTGGTCACATTTTGGAATATGTGATTGCCCTCAAAAAGTTGGATAAAAAAATCAAGCAAACTGGTAGAAAATGTAGCAAGTGTTTCTTCAGGGTGAGTAAAAACACTTCCAAATAGGGAACAAGCTGGAACGATACTTCAGGAATTTTGCCTGCATCTTTCTGCAGCTGGGCAGCAGAAGATGTGCTGGATGCAGGATGCATGCTGCAGCCTGTGAAGACTGGGCAAATACCACATCCTAACAGAGTTATTGCCACATCCCTCCCAATGAAACTGTAAAGATCTCCTCTTTGCCTTTCAGAGCAGTGAAAGCAATGATATCAGTGCCAAAGAAAATTCAAGGTCAATGGCTTTGGTCTGCAATTGAGCTCTTCTGCCAGTGACAGAACAGCTGTCAGTAGCTTCATTTGTGCTGCTCCCCAGTCCTGCTGCAATGGAAGGGATCTGCCTTTTCTCAGTCGAGTAGCTGCTGATGTTAGCCACTGACCAGTTCTGTTCTCCTCTGCATCTGTGTTCTTGCTGGCAGCATTGCAGTGTCCAGACTGTCCTTCCCATAAAACCTTCAGGAATCCTGCAAAACCGGCAAGATGGCACCTTCTGCCACAAGGGCCCGTGGTGCCCTCAAATGTCCCACTGTCCCTAAATTCTCCATCTCCCCTAAATTTGTTCAAGTTCTTAGAATACCACCTTGATGAAGGGAGGCCTCCACATGTATTTTAGCTGGGTTTTGTCTTCCCTTCTTTATCTGCTAATTCCTGGCCTTCCTTTCCATTTTGTCTCATGCTAATTCTTCAGCTACCATTTTTGAAGACAATCCACTGTTGCTCCAAGATGTTTTCCCCGAGTGCCAACAGCTCAGCATTGCAATGGGTAGCTAGGGCTGCTCTTCGCGCCCCAAACACCCCCTTTTGTTTACTGATACAGTATGTCAGCTGCTGCTTTGCAACCCTGTCCTGTAACCACTGCTTCTGGCGGGCAGCTTTCAGTCAGACTATCCAGAACAATTCAATGGGTCACCAAACTCCATCACCTTGTTACAGCCTGAAAAGGCTCAGGCAGCAGAAGGGGTCCTTCCAGCAGGTGAAACTTGTAGGAAGTGGAGAATCCTGCAGTTTGTTCCTACCCTCAAGGTGCTTTCTTTCAGCAGAAGGCGGTGCAGCTCTTCATCCCACTGCAGACAAGATTATCGGCAAGTCTTTGGTGAAGGCTCCGTGGAAAGCCCTTTGGATGTCTACTACATGGCCCAAGCAACCATCTGCCACCGCAGGCAGAGACCGCAGTGGCTGCCGTGGCCGGGCCGGGTGCAGGCGGACTGGGCGCCCTGGGGAACCCAGCCCGCTCCTCCGCTGGGTCCCCATCTCTCTGCGGCTGCCACCCGCCGGTGCAAGGGGCCGCTGGAGCCAGGCGGCAGGGCGGAGGCCGGGCGCTGCCCGCCGTGCCCCGGGCTAATCATTAACCGCCCCTCGGCGGCCCCGAGCAGCGCATCGCGGCTCCCGCCGTCGCCGGGGACCAGACGGCGGGCACCGAACCTCGTCTCCGAGTGGGCGCTGCGACCGCGCCGCCATGCAGGGTGAGGCGAACGGGACCCTGCACCCGTCCTGCGGAGCCAGCGAGCCGCCCTACGCTCTGGAGCTTCTCCAGAGTAAGTGCGCCGCCGGGCAGGGAAGAGGGGGCAGCGTGAGGGAAACGGGGGGCTGCCCGCTGCCTGCCGGACAGCCGCGAATAAGCCGGGTAACCAGCGGCGGGTGGATGCCCCGGCCCCCGGCCCCGGCCCTGGTCCTGCCCCGGCCCCCGGCCCCGCCGCCGTTCTTCCCCGGCGAGGAAATCCCCTGTCGGAGGCCGGCGGCCGCTCGGGCCTGGCAGCGGGCCGAGCTGCCGCTGGGCTCGGGGAAGAGGACAACACGGCCCCCAGCATGCGAGTGCGCGTGTGAGAGAACGCGGGGAGCCGCGGGGATCCCGGGACCTGCCGAACCGAGCGCCGCCCCAGCC
This sequence comes from Psilopsiagon aurifrons, assembly GCA_025447955.1. Taxonomy (NCBI): domain Eukaryota; kingdom Metazoa; phylum Chordata; class Aves; order Psittaciformes; family Psittacidae; genus Psilopsiagon; species Psilopsiagon aurifrons. Next base: position 45,265 of record JAOEHY010034515.1, read on the forward strand.
CGTACACCCGTGCCCGATCTCAGGCTCCCCCGACGGTTGTGCTCTGAGGTGTGAACCGCTCCGCCTGCAGCCGGGTCCAGAAGTGGGTTTTGAAGCAGGTGAGGTTAAAGAGGCTGGGGCAGAGGCTCACCTGTGCAGGCACTCTCGGTGTGCCTTTAGATAGGCTACAGCCACAGTGGGAGTTGGTACCAGGGATGAGCATCACCTTCTAAATTAAACATGACTCCACTGCAGTGCTTTCTTCTGCCTTCAGAAACACCTTTCCTGCAAGAAAACACACCTCAACCATCAACCCTGCGCAAATGTTGATACCCATATACAGCTTTAAGGGAGAAGAGAAAAACAATTCGGTGAAGGCATCAAGTTTTATCTCAGGCTAGATATATCAGAAGCTTATCCTTACATTGTTTGTTCCCCACAATCTTCCACTGAGCCTCTAAAAGAGTTTGCATGCCAAATGAAGTTGTGCACAAACATGCCTATGAACGTGCAATGGAAACAAAGAACTAATATTGAGTAAATAACTTTTTTTGCTGTAAAAAATGTATTTGTTGTCTGATTAGAAAAGTTCCCAGAATATGTACTTACTGTATTTATGTATGCATTGTGTACTTATTTATATTCTATGTTTACATTAACCTAAAGTCATTTGTCCTTGAAATTCATTTTTCTGAATGGAACTTTTGTGTAATGCTTTGAGGCCATGGAGGCATACTCTTCCCATATATTGTCTGTGGATCCTGTAAAGATGTAGTCATGAACTTAAGTTTAAGTATTTTAATCATCCTATGAAGACAATGGTCTATCTATCTAGCTAACAATGAGTGCATCTCCTTGCAGGAATGTGGCTAACAAGCCCCTCAGAGATGGTGTCTTTACATTAAATGTTTGGAATGCTTATGAAATAAATCAGAACTGGTTTATTTCCTCTCCCTGCAGGCCTTGACCTACCAGGGAGATTTCTCTTTGCAATCTTGACTCTGATGACGCTAATTGCCAATCTGGTGTTTATAGAGGAAGCGGTCTACATCTACAGGAAAATCCCCTCCTCCAAAAGATCAATCATCATTTGGGTTAATGCTGCAGCTCCAGTGAGTTATCGTGGAATAGAGCTAATGTTGAAAATGGGGTTTTCCTGAAAACCCACATGAACCTGCTTTATCTCTGCCCTTCGTACAACCCTCCTCCCTTTCCCTGTAGGTGATCACTACTACTTCATGCACTGGTATGTGGATTCCTCGCTCAACAATGTTTACAGATTTCACAGCAGCAGTGTGAGTATTCTCCTTCTTTCGAGACGTTGTCCAAACCCTGAATTTCTTCCTTTTAAACATCCTCTGCTCTGGGTAAACATAGTCATTTTGTGAATTTAACAATTCAGTAATTTTTGGTTTGAGCTGAAATCTCTTGGCAGCTCTTTCTGGAAGCTGGGAAATGTTGAAGCGGTTCCCAGTGCTACAGTCCCCCAGTGTGGGAACCTCAATATGAAAGATCTGTGACTCACATGTAATTGATTCCTCAGATTGACAGGAGCTTTGAAGCAGTACTCTTTCTTTCTCTGTGTCATGTGGAATGAGATTCTGACCTGTGATGACTTCTCTGCACTTTTACTAATGATGAGCCATGGAGGTCTATTATTAGTGGTGGCAAGTGAACCTCTGATGAGCGTATCAATGTAAAAATGTTCCACGGTTGTCCTGAAAAAAAGCACTCTATGTACAAGCATGACAGCTCTGACACACACAGAGGAGAAGGGAGAAATGTGGTCCTTGCTTTCTGGAGGAGATGGCGCAGCCCTGGTAGGCAGTGTGGGGTGAGGGGGATGCTGTGGCCCTGGACACTCCACAGTTGATTTTGGGATGATGTTAGAACCTACTACAGGGCAGTGTCTCAGACTGTCATGAATAATCTCACCCCACACTCCGTGTCACACTGCATTTATTAAGATAGCAGTGTAAAAAAAAGAGAGAAAACAGCGTCAGGGAACACTGTTACCCTGCAGCAGTTTGTGCAGGTAATGCAGACTGCCAGGATCTTCCAAGGATCCAGTCCTACGGCACCTCAAGTTTGTTTAAATCCACTCTCCTCCTCCCCTGCCCAAGCTGTAGGTTACTGTCCCCTCACTTACATCCCCTACCCCTCAGTCTGCAGCTGCACAGGATGCTCCTTCAGGGAGGCAGTGCAGCTGAAGAGGACCTCTTTTGTTTGGACAGTTTGGATTTCAGTGAATCAATTCCCTAAATCAGCCTGGGACAGGGAGGAAAGGGTGGTTGCACAATCTGTAGATCCTGGGAAGGGTTGAGAATGTGCAGCTGGTGAAGGAGGGAGAGGTGGGGCTGTGGCAGTCAGTGCTTGGATCAGCTTTGGCTGGAGAGGAACCACACCCTGACTAGGACAGCACATTCAATTATATATATATATGTATGCATAGATAGATGCTTGTTGTTGGGTGGTGGTTTGGGGCTTTTTTTTTAGAGGAGGGAGGTGATGTCTTCTAAGAAGTTTGGATCAGCCAGGACTATATAACTGATAGAAAAACATGGCCATAATGGCTTGTGCCAGAAAACCCTCTACTTTAGTACTGACTGCCATCAGCCACCAGCGTGGCTTTGGGAAATTCCATACCTGCTCTCTATCTCCGTTTGTTCATCTTTCGGTTTTGGTTAGGTTAGGGCAGCTCCTAACTCTGAGGTGATGGAATGTGGAAGGTTTTTCAAAGACAGCAGTGGAACTTCTGTTGATTGTAAAGCACAGGCTGTAAAAAGCACGGACAGAAGGCAGCACCGGCCTGCACAGGCATACGAGAGACACACAGGCAAGCTCAAGCTAGCATTTTCTTCCTCTCCTAGTTTTTTTGCCATAGTTATCCACAAGTTCCTGATGATGATGATTAAAGATTGTGGAGGTCAAAAGCTGCTCCTCAAGCGGTTTGAGAACGGTCACTTCAAGATCAGCACCGGTCCTTGCTGCTGCTGCTGCCTTTGCCTCCCTCACGTACGCATCACTAGGTGAGTTGCCCTTTAAGATTTCCCAGCTGGAAAATGACTGCTGGAATTCAGCCCACTTGGCAAGGCCAGGCTTACAGCATGGGCCTCCCCGCTTCCTGAAACTCAGTGGCAAGCCGGCTTTTTTAAACAGTGCCATCACTTTGTGGCTGTACATCACCAGTAATTTATTCTAGTTTTATATTGCAGGATTTTGCATAAGAGTTGAGAGGATGAGCTCTCTCAATTTAACCCACTGCAGTGTTCCCACTCACAGTGATGTTGAGCACTGTGATATCTCCCCAACTAATCCCATTATCTTCCAAGAACCTATTTCTGTAGTAAGCAGTGATGTGTGGGAGAAGAAATTTCAACTTCAGAAAATCTAATAATAGAGATTTCAGTTTCCTTTTTATTCCAGAAGGGAACAAATATCTCCAAATTGGGTATTTTTCACAAATTGTCAAGTTGAGGCTGCTTTGAAAGAAAATCTCTCTTACTTTGATAAAATTTAAGCGTTTTATTCTGATTTTGACTTTAAAACTACTTCAGATTAAAATAATTTTAGAACAAAAAATTGATGTGATTCCTGGAAAGTTTGATCTCTAAGAAGTGGCATTGTCTGGTGTGGCAAAAGCAAATATTTTCTTCTACTAAACTTAGTATTAAAGCATCTTTGAAATGTTGGGGTAAGGTTGGAGAGCTGCACTTACAGGAGCCAATACAGTGTAACATAAACCTTGTCTCCTTTGAGCAGTGTCTGGTGGGGCTCTTCCTCTGGCTAGTGTCATTGTCATTTACACACCACATCACAGCCTGCAAGCTTCACGTATTTCCCAGGGCTTTCCTACTGGCAGAGAGTATGAGAATGTTTCTCTCATGAAAAGCAAAAGCTGAAGGACTGCAAGACGGAGACTTTCCCATGAGGGCCTGGGCATTAGTGTCAGAGGGACCACAGGGACTTCATGGCCTGGTTAAATGAAAGCAGCATAGGGGTTTGCCTATGATGCCTTTGCAAAAATCTTGTTTTCTATTTTAATAATTCCCCTTTTAACTGCCTCATTTGATATTATAATCTAAACTATTGTTTCCATAATTTTATTTTAATGGAATAACACTACAAATTATTTATGTGCTGGAGGAACCGAGAATACATAATAAACCAGCCGAAAAATGTAGTTCCAACACTGAATGTAATACATTGATGTAAATCAGTGACTACTGATATAGTTGTAAATGAGTCCTACCCATTTTAATGGGCATTGGTTCAGGCTCATTTCAGTCAGAGCTGAAGAAATGCCATGGGACAGAGCTGTGCTATAGGTCTAAAGTGTCACAAGTATATCTGGTTTTCTTTACATGTCTGTCACCCTCTGTACAGGTTGTAGTATCTGGGAGCTTGGAAGCAGTTCCTCTACTATGCCCTCCTGTTGGTCAGTCCAGAGGCAGCTTATGCAGGATAGTATGACCTAATACAAGTTTCTTTCAGGAGCTGGGTAGTGCCTACTACTGCTGGGAGGGAGGACAGCAGTCTGTTTAAAAAAATAAAGGGGTTTTGTTCTGCAGAGGGCTTAGGGCTCCTTCTCCAGTTTCTACAGCACTGGGAAACCCATCTGTTGTCTCCACTTCTAACTTCTTGCCTTTCCCCCTGGCAGGGTAGGATGTTCTTGAAATCTGAGCAGCCAGTACCAGACAAAGGTCAAGCTCAGGTTCCTCCTGTAGGTATCTTCAGGGGAAACAGTGAGCCCCTCCAAGGGAGGGATTTATGCTTTTAAAAGACATGTATCAAGCAGTGCTGGGAAAGCTCACACGGTACAGCAGGCAGATGAGGCAAAGTAACAAGACATACAATGAAGAGAGATGTGTCAGGACAGGTCCAATGGTCAAGACCTGTGTCGACAAGGGAAACAACTTGGGGTGTTGCAGTGACTACACTGCTTGTCAAGCTGTTCTTTAAACCCCTTTGGGAATAAGAAATCTTTGAATAGGCACACAGACTTAGTGGCTGGTCAGTTGCAGGGCTTTCCACATGTGTTTGTGCTGTTCGTAGTCCTGTTGTTATTACATACATTCATTGAGCAATTCCTATCATTCCAGGTTCATGGCTATATCCTATAGCATACTGAATGGCAGCTTGTTGTCTGCTGAGGCAGCTCTTAAGGGCCCAATGAGCTATAGTGAAGACAAGCTTGCCAGTATGAGAAATAATATACAATAATAGACTAAAATGAGAGCCAGACATAGGAGATACAGCTTGTCCTCTGAAGACCGAAGGAGAGTTCAAGTCAGTCAGCTTCTATGCCCTCTGTTAGAAAGTGCATCTGCCCCTTTCCTGGTGGCCTTTAATGCTGGCTGGCCAGGTTATTGTGTCTGGGCTGTGCTCTGGACCCAATTTATCCTGACAGAAGTAAGGAAATCCTGAGCTGTCCTGCTGGCCTTGAGCAATTTGTCAAGTGAATGATAGTAAAGATAATTCCTTTCTTCTGTTAGAATACAGAGGAGCACAACCAGGTGCTTACATGACAGTATTCACGATGCATTGAAAACCTTTCACCTAGGTCAGTACGATTCCCTTTCTTGATCTACCACAGGGCTAGGAAGTGTCTAAACAGAAAGGCTGAACTGCCCAGTTTCACTGGAGAACTGGAACACTAAGGCAACAAGGCAATAGCAAGCGGCATTATTGTTCAGAACCGGTTATGCTGCTACTGGCTCTTTGGTTAGCTTCAGGGCAGGGAAAGACACCACATTTTGCCCAGCTCTGGTCAGTGTGTAATTGCTGCAGAAGAGAAAAGTACTATTTTTGTAGGGATTATTAAATAATCACTGGGTGATTCGTGGAAGGATTTTCTAATCTTGAAGCTGTTTCTCCCCGGATTTTAGCCACGTGCTACAGTTGACGGTATCAAAAAAAAAAAGAAAAAGTTATTAAAGTTGCTAATAAGATCTCAGCCTATGTGATTTTTTCCTTTGTTTTTCCTGGTCAGGCGAAGCCTCTTTTGGCTGAAGCTGGGCACCCTTCAGTTTGCTTTCCTTCGACCTGTGCTCATGTTTTTATCAATAGTGCTTTGGACTAATGGCAATTACACCCTTTACAGTGTAAGTAAATATTTTAATAGGAGACGGTTCACAAAATCTTTAGGTTTTAGGGTTGATGTCAGTATCTTGGGCAACTAATCTGTGACATCTCTGAGCACTTCCAAGTGAGTCCTTTCTGTATTCTTTTGAGACCCTGAAACATAATTTCTGTGTTCCCCCAAACTCTCCGTTTCCTGGCTTCTCTTGGAAAGAAACTGGGCATCAGGGTGAGTTTGGCATCAGACTGTGCTCCAGTATGTTTTCCAGCTTGCATGGTTAGAATAACAAGAGTGCAAGTTGCCCTGTGGTATGCTCCTGCCCTGTGTTTTGTAAGGTATAGCCTTAAGAAACAAGTGTAGGTACCAGCATGTAAACAGGAAGCCTAATTTCGTTTTTCTCTGCAAAGCAGAAAAGTTACTACTGTTCTGTTTTGCACCATGTAAGCTGCAAGATGATGGAGCAATCTGTATCTGCTAATAATTTTCCACCTCATGGATAACTCAGATAAAAACTAACACTTTTTTTTGTTGCTGGTAAAAAATAGATGACCCCTCTGAGATGTCATGCTACATTTCCTTTCATGAGCTGCTGAGCACCCCCAGGTGCTGCTGGGGTCAGCTTGAGAGGTTGTGTCACTTGTTACCTTCCCAGGCTGAACAGATTCACAGGTCTGTGCAGCTGGGTGAAAGTACACTCCATGTACTGTGCAGTTTCCCCATGCAACCCCAGTAACTGCTGCTGCCGCCATCAGTTTTCATGGAGACAGCATTTCAACATTTGCATCATCCAGTTGTTCACAGCTTCTTCCTGGAAATAGTAAAAAGCACTATCAAGTTTTATAGGTATGGTTGTTTGATTTGCTTCTCAGGTATCGACCAAAGGAGCTGCAATATGGATTAGCTGCGTGGTTGGTGTCCTCACCATTATTGCTCTGTGGCCAGTTGCAATCATGTTTCAGCAGGTTAGGACTCTCCTTATCTGTAAGAAGATCATCTCAAAGTTTGCTCTTTATCAGGTGAGAAGTTTAATATTTCCGATGAGAATTTCTCTTAACTGCTGGTACAACATTGTCTCTCTGGTTCTTGGTCTTTTGTTGGAAAGTTATAGTAATTTTTTTCCCCATTAAATACACTATGCAAAGGCATATTTTTGTTGAATTAAAGCTGCATCCTTTTGAAGAACTCTCCTTGGCTGCTGTTGAGTTTCAGCTTAAACCGATTTAACTCTAGTCTCTCAGGAGTGCTTGAGAAGTGAAAGCCACGTTAAAACCCATTTATCTTTAGGCAACTGAACCAAAACAATGCCTTCTCTGGGACTTGAAGGAAGTTTTGTAGATGCAATATCCCAAAACACAATGTTAAAATGCTGGTGTGTACTTTTAAACTAGGAGAGAATGTGGAGGATCATGTGGGTGGCTGTTGTTTGGGTTATTTCAGCATGCCACAGTGTTTTGTTTTGACAGCATTTTTCTTGGTCATTCTGTACATCCAAGTTAGATAAAAATGAAAATACTGACTGGGAATCTTAAATAGTAAGGAACAGAGCCAGATAGGTTAGATTTTGATTAGCCCAGAGACAAGGCCACCATCTTCCACATCACTCTGAAGAGCATACAGCAGAATCCTTGGGTATGCATCTTTCTTGAATAGGACATAGAGAAAGGCTGATGCACTTAGGTCTCTGTGAAGTAAATGAGCAAGCACTTATAAATGCAATAAACAGGATAGTCGCACCCGCAAAGCTGCATTAGGATGAATCCAGTTTTAGGGTGGCAAATACTGTTAATAAGAGGGTTTATACTCGAGCAGTTACACCCAGAAGGGTGAGAGACACTTTGGTATCTCCAAGGCGTAGGTATCTCGAAGGTCCTAGCTCAGCAAATACCAGGTAATACAATGTGTGACTTGCTGAACCTAAACTGTGAAGAGTCCTTAATCCCTTCCAGCAAAGAAGCCAGTCTATATAACTTGGGGAGCACCACATGTCTCTGCTGTGGCAAAAAGTGGAGATAACAGAAAAGATGTTCTTTGGGTCCTTCCTGCACTAGGGAAGAACATAAGGTCACAGGTCACATTAATAGGATGATCTTAAAACATTGTTCTCTATTATTCAGAGCTCAATAATGTTTAAAAGCCCAGCTGGGAGGTCTGTATATATTGTACCTCCTAAATGAAGGGCTGAGAAGAAACACTTTCCAAGCAGATGTTTAATATTTACATTCAGAACAAGATCATCCTGACCTAAAGATGAATTCTGCAGATTGGCAGGCAGCCTGGTGGTACATGGGAGGAGAGAGAAGGCCAGAAAGGAGGAATGAGGCAAATAGAGGGTCTTTTATGAAAGCAGAAGTGTTGTGTGAATTGTAAACCTTTTTCTTGTAGCTGAGGCATCTGTTTTCTCTTTCTGGTGCAGTTTATTCTCATTCTAAACCACCTGCAGACATCCATTATCAACATCTTGGCCACACAAAGAATCATTCCCTGCGCTCCACCACTCTCCTCTTCAGCAAGAGGAGCATGTAAGTTCTTTTGTGAAGTATGTATGTTCTTCATTCACTTACAAAGGTGCCAGTTCAGTGTTGCTAATTGTGATATGTGGTGTTTTCCCAAAATCTCCTGGGATCATGTAGCTTTTGGAGAATCTCAGTTTTTACTTAAAAAGGCAACAACAAAATTTGTATAGATGTCATAGTTGCAGAGAAAAACCTGATAATGAGAAGATTTGGAATCAGAAATGAAAAGAAACTAAAAGGCATAATTACTGTTAAATCCCTTGGGGTTTGCATACATAACTTACTGCATGCTCATTGATGGGCAGTTCTCTAACTGATTTTATTGCCAAGTGTGAAAGACAGTCCCTTATGGGGACAAGGTGGTGAAGCTTGTTCCGTTTGAGCAGATGAAAATGAATAAGCCAGGTATTCATTTTGTCTCTGATAGTCATTTCTCCCTTTTGGGAGGTTTTCTTTGCCTCCCCTTTTTTTGGCAGATATGACCCAGCAGCTCCTCATAATGGAAATGTTTCTGATAACCCTCATCTCAAGGGTGGTCTATCGGAGAAAATACGATGATCTAGAGCCTCCAGAGTGTAAGGCTGAAGAAGCTGGGGACAAGCAGCAGACTACAAGGATTACCCTGAATGGCACAGCTAGTGAAGATGGATTGCCAAGGGTCTAGAAGCCCTCTGTGCTCCTGTTCTGTGGCGCTGGAAGCTCAGCTTCAGAAGCTTGTGTATTCTTGCACCACAAATAACTACTGTCCATGTTGGAACAACTTCTGACATAAATGCCTGTGAGCTATGGTACTGAAAGGGCCACTAGTGGAAAGATAACCCCTTTATTCTCTGGTGATACAAACATGATGTGTGTGGTTTTGTACATGTAATCTAGTAAGATTCTATACCATGTATTTTTATTCTGTTATTGAGCACTCAATGGTAGCCAAACTGTTTCACAATGTGATTTTATTTCCATTTTTTTTGCTATTATAATGGCTATGATTTAGAGGTAATCCAGAGTCATTCCTGTTCATCTCTTTTGACTTTAAAAGACCTTACTTTGCTCTTTGTCCAACACAGCATTTTCCCATCCTTCCTCCACTAACATTTATCAGCTCTCACTCTGCGCCATGAACTCAGTAAAGCTAATTCTGATCAGTAAATACATTTGCATATGTTTGTTCTGAAATCCCCAAACCTGTCTGGGCTCTCCACCTACAGAAATTATGATCTCTTTAGGGCAAGACTTTTTACATTCTTTGGCAATTCACCTCCTAACCTGACAAATACACAGTTGCTGTTTGTAAATACCTCCCTGGCAGATGTTCTTCTGTCCTGGGCTTAGCTGTTATTTTTCTCCTTCCTATTAGGTGGTGCAGTGCTGTGTTTTGGCTTTAGTCTGAGAACAATGCTGATAACACACTGACGTTTTGGTTGTTGCTAAGTAATGCTTACCCCAATCAAGGACCTTTCAGTCTCTCATGTTCTGCCAGTGAGGAGGGGCACAGGAAGCTGGGAAGAAGCAGAGACAGAGCACTTGACCCAAACTACCCAAAGGGGTATTACATACCACAGCACGTCATGTTCAGTATATAAACTGGAGGGAGTTACCTGGAAGGGACAGGCCGGTGCTTGGGTTGGGGTGGGTATCAGTTGGCAGGTGGTGAGGGGTTGTATTGTGCATCACTGTGTTTATTGTTTTATTTTTCTTTTCCTCTTTTAGTTTTATATTCTCTTCCCTTGTTATTTCCCTTATCATTATTATTATTGGTGGTAGCAGCAGTAGTTCCATATTATGCCTCAGTTACTGAACTGTTCTTATCTCAACCCTTGGGGTTTACATTCTTTTGATTCTCCTCCCCATCCTGCCTAGAAAGCGGGGAGAAGAGAGGGAAGGTGGGGCTAGCAGCTGCATGGTGCTGAGTTACTGGCTGGGCTTAACGCATGACATCTTCCTAGGATGACAGATCCTCTGTCACTGGCCTGGGAAAAGAAAGTAGGAGTTAGAGTCTGAGATGTCTTCTGCCACTGTTCTGTGATGTTACCTGCTGCTTTGGTTCCCTGCATGGAAAATGGGAATAGCGATTCTCAGGATCCTTGTGCTAATGGTTGTCTGTGGGAATTAGTGCGATTGAAAGGAATATTGGGGGTGCTGGTCAACAGCCAGCTGAACATGACCCAGCTTGTGCCCTGGCAGCCATGAAGGCTAACAGCATCCTGGCCTGTATCAGAAATAGTGTGGCCAGCAGGGTCAGGGCAGTGATCTTCCCTCTGTACTGGGCACTCCTGAGGCACAGTGAAGGGAGTGTCAGTCTCTTCACCCAAGTAAGGATGAGATGAAATGGCCTCACGCTGTGCCAAGGGAGGTTTAGACTGAATACTGGGAAAAATTTCTTCACTGAAAGAAAAAGTCAGGCATTGGAACAGGCTGCCCAGGGCAGTGCTTGAGTCACAATCCCTGGGGGTATCTAAAAGATGTGTAGATGTGGAACTTAAGAACATGGTTTAGTGGTGGACTTGGCAGTGTTGGGTTAACGGTTGGACTCGATCATCTTAAAGATCTTTTCCAACTTAAACAATTCAGTGATTCTGTGGAATCTCTTTCAAGAAATTCTTACCTCCCCAGCTTCTTCCCCCAAGTCTGACATGCCCAGGCATTCATTAGGACTTCAGGTGTTACAGGAGCTTTTTAATTCACACCCATTGCTCTGTTTTGCATAAACCATTTTTAATTTTTGCAAATGATCCTGATGTTCTTGGATGAACCTAATTGCTTTGGATTAGCTCACTCCAATTTATAAAATGATACTGTGGTTAGTAAGCATTTGGGTATTCTGTTTGTTGGGATGCAAGGTGCAGTGCCGTATACTAACATTTGTCTACCCTCTTCTAGTATGATCCTTAGAAGTAAATACCCAATCCATACAACAAGAATGCTTATTCCATACTGTGGCTGGGAAAATGTTTCACGTTGGAAAGATCTTAGTATCATCTTTTACCTATACTGTAGCAAACATAACTTACCATCAGAGCAAAGCCAGGCAGGTAGAATCGTAGAATAGTTTGGATTGGAAGGGACTTTCAAAGGTCATCTCCTCCAGCCCCCTGCAATGAGCAGGGAGATCTTCAGTTAGATCAGGCTGCTCAGAGTCCCCTCCTGACCTTGAATGTTTCCAGGGATGGGAAGCCCCTCTCTGGATAACATGTTCCAGTGCCTCACTGCCCTCATCATAAAAAATTTCTTCCTAGTATATAGGCTGGATTTGCCCCCTTTCAGTTTTAAACCATTACCCCTCATGCTATTGCTATAGGTCCTGCCAAAATGTCTGTCACCATCTTTCTTATAGGCCCCCTTTAGGTACTGGAAGGCTGTTGTAAGGTGTCCTCGGGGCCTTCTCTGCTCCAGGATCTCAACCCCAACTCTCTCAGCCTGTCTCCATGGGAGAGATGCTTCTGCCCTCTGATCATTTCCATGGTCCTCCTCTGGACTCGCTCCTGCAGATAGTGGGGATTTATTTTTAGTTTACATTGAATTTAAAAAATGCTTTCAGTTTTGGAGTTGGCGGAAATGTAAGTATTCTGAAAAGAGGTAGTGAACCCTCTGGAAGTAGAAAAGGGGCCAAATTAAAAACATGTTTTCTTCTTTCTGACTGAGGTCAGAAAAAATACTTTCTTTAACAATTGAAGGGTTCTATTAGAGTAGAAAAATTTAATTATTTTTGTTTTGAAGTGGTTGCAACAATTTTTATGTTGAATCTTTCTTCTAAGCAGGCAGTCAGAGGGATCAATACAGATTCTTGAGCTGCATTAATGTGTGAGAATCTGCGTTTTCCTTTGAAAAATGATTTAAGTGAAAATTTTCACTCTGCATTAAAGTGTGTCAGTAGAATTAACTGGGATCAAATAACATATGCTTAACACAAGAAATCTTCGTAATGTATTTTCACATTATGGCTATTAACATATTCCTAATGTTGCTTTCTATCAGTGTAGTCTAGGCCACAGGTAGCTCCATAGACTTTCAGAGCAGTACTTAACTTCATAATGGCACTGGGAATGGCTGGCTATGAGTTCAAGCAGCTTCAAAATTGGAAAATAAAATATTTTGAGTTTGTAAAGGTTCTTTGTGAATTGCTGTGGAAAAGGCTTCAATGACTACAGCAGATGAGACCAATGAGCTTTACTGCAAAATGTTTTCTGCAGTGGTTCTGCAAGGGGCATACATTGGTGGCTGGAATCTGTGGTGTGGAAGAGAAGATCCATGCACTACAGCATGGATAGTGCATTCAAAAACAGATGGAGAGTATGGATAAGTGGTAGTCTCTGTAGGTCCAGTGAAGGCAGCTGCTGGGGTGCAGCAGAAGTCTTCACTCATCACTGTTGGTCTTGTATCTGTCTTGTCTCTGAAGTGCCTGTTAAATGTACCTTGTTAACACCAGTGTGAGCCTGATTTTGCCGCAGGTATCATGAGCTGTTATGCTTTTGGATAGATGTTAATATGCATTCTGATTTTCAGCTGACATATTTCAGCAATAAAATGTACCATTTGAATCTAAGCAGACTTTGAGTTTGGCAACAAAGGTGTTTCTTTCTACTGTGTACAGTCATGGAGGTCTCATTCCAAAAATCACTTGCTTACACAGATCACTTTTCAGAAGAAAATTTGACATACTTTATCTTAAAACATGTGCCTAAGAGCTTTCCTGAGTTACTGCTTATGTGAATGCAGTAGCATGTATGGGTCTTATTGTTGCAAATTTATTTTATGGTTTGGTGGTTCTGGATTTCTTTGAGCTTTTTTAATTAAGAAATGCTTGTCCAACTCTGGCTCAGACCAATAGCTGTAGCCTGCTCAGTCAAGGTGCAGTGCCTAGGTATTTACAGCGGTAAACAGAACAAGTCAGGGAACAGGTAGATTTAATGTAAGCAGCAGAGAAGCTCAGAAGACATGGATAACAGAGAGGAAAATAGCAGCCATTTGCTACACAGCTAATGAAAATATTAGAACAGGTCTGTTGCAGCAACCCCACCTCTTCAATCCATTGCCACTTGTCTTCCTTACCCTTTTAAACAAAGCTCTGCTGCTGCTGACAGTTTGAATGCTACTGCTTTGACTGACAGCTCTTCATGTGTTCCTTCAGGACAGATCATGAATCTGCTTGCCCCTCCCTAGCTCCCAGGTAATATGGGTTTCTATTTTTAAGACACAATCTGTGGGGGAAGAGGGCTAGATTTACCGCTAGCAAATCAAGTGGGCAGATTTACTGACCTTTTTACTGCTTCAGATCTCTTTAAACATGTTAACTAGGTAATTCTAACAGTGTCTGAACTCGGCACAGTCATCTTTCTTTTAGCAAAGCGGAGCTGAGGTAGAGAAACCTAGAGAACTTATCCAAAGCCACACAGGGGAGCTTTGTATCAGCTAGGATCAGGCTGCAGAAGTTACATTTTTGTGAAAGAAATGAGACTTGCATTTTGGCAATATTTTGGATGGTTTTGGTCAGTTCTAGGTAGAGAAAAGAATTGTCCAAAGGCAATTTCCCTTTCAGTTGTGTATATTTCTTCCCTTTGCAATTACAAATAGACCACCTCCTTTAAGACCTGACTGCCCAGCATTCATCATGCACATAGGGTCCAGCATATGTAGAAAACTAATGGTGGGATAAAATTACTTTTGCTTCCTTTAATGCAATTTAGCAGCTGAAAAGTGCCAGTTTCCCCTCTAGAGATTCAGGCACCAGATCACAAATGCCTTCTGGGATCTAAGGCATTATTTTTATACAGGCTGAAATTGATTCAGATATCTGATAGAGCTGTTAAGCCGTGAGAAAGTGCTGCAAGACATTGTGCAGAGCAGAGCGATGAGAAGAAAGGTTAAGATTGCTGGAGAAGGGAAGAGTGTTGACACAGGGATAATTAGTAGCTCAAGGGCTCTTCAAGAGCAAAACCAACATGAAAAACGTACAGAATCCTATAGAAACAAGACCAAGTAGCCTGAGGATGGCAGTTCAGCAATGTCGGTGATCAAAGCAGCAGTAGAAGCCAACCCTTCCCTTCCCTTCCCTTCGTGACTGAAGGCTGCCCAGCCAACAGTGATTTCTTGGGTGCCTTTATCAGAGTGGCAAGCATATTACCTTGTTAGCTCTATCTACACATTGTGAATATTGACCAATAAATCATAAGTTTTACTCTTTAAAGCTGCAAAATCCATGCTGCAGAAGCTTGGTAAGTAGTAAAAAGGCACCCAAACAAAATGACCCAGAGGGGGAAGGTTACAGAACAATGGGGAACTATTGACTATGAGCAGCACCTCCTCCTTCATCACCCTTTGAGAACTACTGCCTTAGGAAAAAAAGAAGGGGTTAGAAAAGCATGAAAACAAGTTCTGAATTTATATTCATCCTTTATTGCAAATTGCTGAACAAGGTGAGTTTCCATGTTTCCTTCTAGCCTTGCCATACCCAGCTAGCAAAGGGTGTGAGCTAATTGTTAAATTCAGTTCAACAAGTTCCTCATTAGGGGGAAATTACCTGAGTTTGAAATCTGCTAATTTTCCAATCAGGGTGAGTGTTTGCACTTGTGATTTGGAAATAATTAACACATGGTATAACATCAGAGCCTGTGTAAAGGCTAATGGTAGAAGGACTAATTTCCTTGGCATGAAAATGGCGTACTTGGTTTCCCCAGAGCTTTAGCACTATGCTTTTGGTATTGGTATCTGCTGTGTAGGGTGTTCTAGTATATATTTAGATTGATTCTCTGCACAATTGTACTTTTTAATTTTGAAAAATGGAACCATTATGTTCCAGTGCTATGAGTAATATTTTCATTTTGAAAGGTGCTATGTTTATTGCTTTTTCTTCCTGTCAATGCAGACTTTCCCACAATTACTTGCATCTATTATCTCTAAAAGGCGATCATAAACCATCATTTTAGACTAGTGCTTAAGCCTGAATTGTGCAAGATTTAAAATGTGTTTTCCCAGGAAAGCCATGTTCTAGTCCTCAAGGGCATTTCTAGAACTGTGAATGCCCTATAGTATTTAGAAAGAAAGGATATCCAGGAAGGGCAATTAATTAGGAAAGCAGATACATACATGGGAGAAACAAATGTAGTTGGAAAACACAAACAAATTTTCTGCCTTAAAGTTTCAGTTATTGATATAACCTGATCATCACCATTTCTATGTCTTATCACATAACATTAGCTGGTCTAAACCAGATATTATTTCCGGTAAAAAATGCTACCTTTATAGCTTAGACCATAGCACTAGTACAACTCAAGAGTATTAGTGAACTCTCACCATGAAGCTTGCAAGGGAGAGGAGGGATTTAATCTCTGGTAGTTGAGTCAGCTACACCCAAGGGTGTCCTTAGTCCTGCTGGTGTGAGTATATTGTGGCTTATTGACAAGATGGGTGTGACTTGACAACCACAGAGCAGAAGAGTCCGTTCCATGTGAGCAGGCAGCATGCAGCAGAACACAGGTGTATAATCTGGACTTATGTCTAGCCTAGAAGCAGTCCAGTTTTGGCCACAGGCACAGTGACACAGAGTGTGGTAAATGAGCTCTGCTTGCCCACAGTTAGCATCACTTTTAACCCCCTAGGACATCCAAGCAGAGCCTCCCACAAAACAACAAGCCAGCAAAGGTAGGGTAACTTTAAATGGTATCTGATTAACCAAGGCCTCATCAAGTGGTATCCTTTAGGCAGGAAGGCTGCCCTGCAAAGATTTGTGGCTTTTTCTGCCCTGTCTTCTCCCATGTCCATGGGTATCTATGGCAACTGTTTGCACTGAGATAGGAATTGTGTTTCAGGTACATGTGAGTCAGCAGCTGGGAATTCTCTTACTGGATTAATGTCTCTGACTTGGATAACCTGTTCTGAACACTTTCAATACCTTAATTGCTCAGAGCATTCTCTCTCAAAGCATTTTTGGATGAACGTTAATAGAGCTTGCATTTCTTCTTTCACAGAAGAGGCATTTGTGATTTGTGTCTATGCCCATCAAGTAGCATTCACGCTGCCAGAAATGCTACATGCAGGTGCTAGGGATTTGCATTTTCATGCGAGCTGATGACGACTCCCCTTCTCGGTCAGTTCTGCTTTTTATAGCTCATTGCTTACGAATTACTGTTGCTTCTGAAATTCTGGGCTGCGATTCTCATATCCATTTTCCTCTTGCTCTGTTTCTGATCAGCTGCCTACTTTTGTTCATGACATCATCTGCTGCTGCTTCTGTGCTTCAGGAGAAATTGTTAACATCTGAATCTGTTGCTTTGGTTATAGACAACATTTCCTATATCAGATTCCAAGAGCTGTGAGAGCATCTTTTTGTCTCTCTCTCGTATGCAGCATCGCCTTGTCCTTGCTCATACATAATGTGAGAAAGAGCATGAGCAAGTGAGTCTGAGATGCTAATACATTAAAATTCCTGGTATTAATTGGAGATCATTGCTTGTTTTTCTGAGGCTATTTATTTTCTCTGTGTTCCTTATCTTTTACTTCCAAAAAGGATCAAGTTTCAAGCTCTGGCCAAATAACCCTTATTTCACAAGAAACACCTTGGCCATTTCCCTCCAGTTCTGACTGAGCAGCTATTGCGTTACAAAAGACACACCTGGCAACTGGGAGTGCATTTTTTCTGCCAAAGAACCCACAATGCACAAGCAAGGAAAATCAAAGCCATTAGGTTATCTGCCAGAGAGAGTCCTGCCTGTTGTCTGCCTGTGGATGACATTAAGGAGATAAAGCTCAACCAACTCTTTCTTTCTTTCCCTCTCATCCTTTTGGTTATGTGCTGCTTTCTACTAGGCAACCTCTTCTTTCATGCTCCCTCCTCCCTTTGAAATTCTCTTCTTGGAGGCCTAAAGATTGCAGTGTCCCACCTGCAGGGGCAAAAATGGTCCTTACCACCGAAACAGGAGATGTCTAAAAAAGTCCCCTAGTGAGAAGCTGCCTTGTTTGGCTGCCTGCTGAGGACACTGGCAGCTCTGAGCCCTCAGGTAAGTGCCTGTGAGGTTACAATGGTCTTTGCTGTCAGTATAATTATGCATCAGAAAAACAGGCAGCTTCTGGAAACTAGTAGTAGTTTCTTAAAACCAGTAATGAGTTAAATATTAGTTGCTCTTTTACCAGCAAATTGTGGATGTCAAATGTGCACACACACACAGCTGCCTCCTATAATTCCTCTGCTTTTAACCACTTGTACAGATTAACCTGTCTGACATGCAAAACAGATATCAAAGACATATGAAGTTACATATGAACACTAAGCTGAGCACGTCAAATGAAGAGTTTGGGGAGTTATGTCTGATCCAACACAAAACCTGTTTGACTGTAATTTTTACACCAATATTTCCAAATCACCATTGGGGCTATCAAACCATTCTCTTTTTAATGTAAATTGACATGTTGTTAAGCATTGGCCCAGCAGATAGCATCCCCTTGAAGGGAACAGACAGACACGTGCTTTGCTCAGATCCTTTAACTGCCATATTACAGTTAATTACAATTACATATTACTACAGCTTCTTCAGCAAAACTGTGTTTATAATCCCTTGCAAAGGAGCAAATTCAGATTTTTCTTGAAATGATTGTAATGGAATTTTGAATTGCTTTTGTAATGTTAAAGAACAGACAACGCTAGTACCATACCAAGAGCCCCATCATAATTTTTAGCCTGTTTCTTTTCCTCAAGGAAAAAAATGCTGATAAATGGAGAGAGATTAAAAGGATTTCATTTGGATTTATCTTTCTGAGTTTTCTAGACTTAAACCCACCCTTTGAATGCTTCTTTAGGAGGAAGTGATCTGAAATCTTTATTAGTTTAATAGGATTTGGCTAATATTACAGCTCTTATCCAATACTCAAGCTGGATTTCCATTAACAGTCCAAACAGATTTCCCTGACACTAAAGCAAATCCTCTCTGTAAACAATTGTAGCTGCCTGACACAAGCCTTGCTACTGGCGCTTTCCCTCCACATGAGTAAGCAATCTCTGTAGAAAACCTCCCCTAAGGAGAGGTGAGGCAAGTGTGACTAAGTGCCAGTTACCTGCTTGGTTCTCCATTATGTGATGTGATTGATTATGTCCAAATTTTCTTATCTTCTCCCTGCATTCTTCTTCCACCCAAAAGCGGGTGAAGAACCCCGGTAATTGTGTCACAAAATCTGCAGTGAGAGATGACTAATAAAATTTCACCTACCACCTTCTCCCCTCTCTGAATTCTTGTATTCCCAGGAAGCTCAGGCGGACCATGCAACAGCTGTCTCCATCCCTGAGCTACTTGCAGGGTTTTCCCTCTTTTCCAGCTATCTGTAACAGTTGAAAATGGCAAGCACGTGCAATGTGGTGTTCCCTCTGTCTCTTGCATCTCCTTCTGTTTGCCCTATCTTGCAGGTAGAAGAACATGTGGGTTTGGAATCTACACTGTCCTGTGTTTCAAATATTATTTAGCAGAGAACCAATACCCATTTTGCTTTTCTAGGACATATTACGACAGCTGTGAATTCTTTAAATTGCAGAAATAATTATCAGAAAAATAAAATATTTCTCACGGAAAAAATATTAAGCATCCCCCGTTGTGATCTCAGTGAGCAAAATGCCTCATTTTTCTTTCTGATACACATTTGCATCCTGCATATTCCCAAGAAAAACCTGTTTCATCTAGTCTTTGGTGGTTCTACACATCAGTAAGAGCTAACTCAAGCTAACTTGATTATTTTTTGAAGCTAACATGCAGTTTTCAACTGCATGTGCAGAAGTGGCTGACAGAGCAAGGGAAAGGGAGCTACCAGAGAGGTGTTGATGAAGGCGTGCCAGTCACTAGGGGTAACATAATCCTCCCCCAGCAAGTCTCAGCCTCCTTTAATCTATTTTTATTAATATCTAATTTATTGTTATTCTACAGTAAAATTCATTTAATGTAATTAATTTAATTTTACTCTAAAGTTTTTACAGGGCTTCAGTACTATACCTTGAGAAGGACTTTCCTTCTGCTCATGAAGCCAAAATCACTGTATTTGAGATAACTCCCCACTCTGGTTAGAAAGGTAGAAAAGAAAAGAACATGATTAAACAATCGTGTGTCACTCCCCTTCCTCCCCCTACCGTTTCACGTTTCTTCTCAAATGAGGAATAGAATGTAGTGCCCACAGGGTAAGGCAGTTATTTCAGAGGTTACAGAGTGACTATCGCTGCCCAATGCTCAGTGACTCCACCTAAGAAGAAGTAGCCTCTGAAAGCTGAGCCCTCTCCCTCTTACCTTTCCAATAATCAGATTACCAGCAGCAGCAGTTTGAGGCATTCAGCGTAACATCTGGGACATGCAGATGTTCTGAAAAACAGAAACGCAAGGAATTCCTATGTGTAAGCGCTGCAAGCCGCGACTTATCAATAGGCAATCCTCAGTCGAACCCACGTCAGTCACTAGATGGCACACTTAAACAACGCACTGCTCTTCCTTACCTTGCTCTACAGGTGCTGGGCTGCGTGGAGAGCTTTTCCCACGAGAGACAAGGGGATTCTTTGCTGCGCACTCTGCTGCTGAGTACCTTGTATTTTTATTGCAGTTTTCTGACTTCATTGGTAAGCTTGCAATTTATTATTAGCACGGCTTCAAGCTGAAAGAGGGTAGCATCAGACTAGATATTAGGAATCAATTCTTCCCTGTGAGCATGATAAGGCCCTGGCACAGGTTGCCCAGAGAAGCTGTGGCTGCCTCATCCCTGGCAGTATTCGAGGCCAGGCTGGACAGGGCTTTGAGCAACCTGGTCTACTGGAAAGTGTCCCTGCCTGTGAAAGGGGGGTTGGAACCAGGTGATCTTTAAGGTCCCTTCCAACCCAAACCATTCTCTGATTCTATGATCCTCTGCCTTCAGTTACAGTTTAAATTAGTCTTTCCATTTTTGATTTGGAAGAATGGCTCATTTCAGCTGCTTTGAGGAATGTCTGCAAAAAGTGCTATGAATCTGGCTTGTCATTCCAGTAGTGGTCACACAGCTGCAAGGTTAGGGGGATGTATGATTCATTTGGGGGGAAAATAACACATCATGCAGCCCCTCTTGGATACTGTTTTGAAAGAGCAATTTTTACAGAACATCTGTATCCTTCCACCATTTTGTTTACATTCCCCAATTATTTAGTAGGACTTTCTGTTGTTATCATTGCTACTACTAACGTAAGCAGTAAGAATCAAAGTGGTTTACCTTCTAACCATCCCTGTAGAGAAAAAACGTTGTAAATCAAACCAGGTGATGGGGAGAAATTTCAGTTGTTCTTGCTCAGATCCTACTGTATTAGTCCTGCGAGGTGGGCATGACATCTCCATTATTGTACACCCTACCTTTGTTTTGCAAAAACCCCACAAATCCAATGAAGTTACTCTTAATGCACCTTTTGCTCTGACTTTCAGCCTTGACAACACAAGACTGTTTATGGGACATGAAGCCATGTACACACACTTGAACTCTGCCCTCCAAGTGGAAGCACTGGTGCCAGAACCCTGGGCTGGTTCTCCAGCTTGTGTCGAAGTCCATCCTCTGCCTGGCAAAAAAGCAAACAACTCCTTGGAGATGCATTTTTACAGCTTGCCAGCCTGGAGTAATATTTTAAATTGGACCAGCATTTGTAAGGCAAATCTCCTAATCGTGTTTCTAATGATGCCTGGGGCTACCCAGAGGGCTGATCTATGAGCACTCTGGTGGGGAAGCTCAAGGGCATGATGTGCTTCAGGAGTACACCTAACACTCCTCAGCTGCCTGCAGGCTTTCAGCCCATGGGACCTGCCTAAAGCTAGGCCAAAATGGGAATAATGGAGATACCAAGTCTTAAAAAAACCCCAAAACCCATTGCACAGTACAGATACACCCTATGGCCACACTACCTGCCAAATGTATGTGGAGATACTGTTCCTTAATACTGATACTTAATGTGAAATCTCCCCCAGTTTTTGTTTGGGAACAGTCCTTAAATTTGGCCATCAGTGATCTCTATACTGTATGCTGTTTGCTTCAAATTAAAGCTTTTAGAGAATTTTGTCAACAATCAGAGGGAACATGCCTACATTTCTTCCTTTCTCCTTGCACCTGTAATGAAGTAAAAGTCATGGCTGTCCCAGGGATTTGTTCTTCTACACAGTTGATGGACATTGTGACAGACAAAGGAAAAGATTCTATTTCATACAGAGAAATAACATAATACACTGCCCAGCCTCACAGTCTGTGGTGCGGAGAGGCTGGAGCATTTTAAAGGCATGCTGCAATTTGCCATCTAGGAGGATTTAGTCATACACAGTAACTGTGTTCAACCTTGCTATTTTTCACCTTATAGTTCTGGTTTAGAGTAGCACGTATAAAACCCAGGCTCAGTGTGCCCCCTTGTGAAAGCGTATTCCTTCCTTCTTCTGGTTAAAAAAAGCACAATCAGAATTTAATGTCCTAGTTTTTTCTCCTTCTAAATATGGCTACAGAGATTGCTGATACCAGTTACTAGTGGGGAAAAAAAAAAAATCTTCACAGCAACCTCTTCTGTTGGACAGCAATACTATCTAGTGATGCATGTTATCCATCTCCATTTTAATTGGTGGTATCTGATAACTTAAGGTCCTGAAGTCTTACTGTGTGGCAAGAAGAAATGAAGCCGGGGCACAGGAAGAGGAGGAAGAGAACCAGGACTGGTGTTCACACCTGCAACCTTTTCTCCATGGCCCATTTTTTCTTGTCCTCCTTCTACTATGCCAAAAGACTGTAAGGTTTAAAAACATACAGCAACTATTTAGTATAAAGTAACACATAAAGTACATACGTACAACTAACAGGCTACTCAGCTAATTGTTACTTAAGTGTTAACTATTACTCAAGTACTTTAGTACAGGCTACTCAGCTGAGTATTACAAATATTATCAGGCAGGCAGCTGTTGGTCAGGAGAGGATGTTTTCATTTCCGTGGCTCTTTGGAGTGGATTGTGACCCCTTGTCCAGCCAAGCTGCTGTCTGCTGAATCTCTGCCTTCTTTCTGAGGGTGCTGCATCTTTCTCCCCTCCCCACTATTTTCCAACTAACTGCTACTGCCGCCACAATTTCACTTCTCCCTGCATACTTACTTTCACATGGCTTTAGCTTACACTCTTTCCTGCAGCTGGACAACAACTTTCTAGGCAAAACTCAGCCAAGGCATCACAGCTGTGTCCCACAAAAGCAAGCCTTGGGTCATCACAGGCAGCTGAACATCTGGGCTGCTGTTTGGTGTTTGAAAGTTAGCTGTACTTTTCCACCAGAACAGAGACACTATATTGCTCTCTGTCATGTCACCTAGACTGGTGTTATATTGACCACTAACAGTAGAGGTTTTGAATTCTGATTAGGGCAGGCTAGACTACTAGCTCTTTGGATATTTTGGTACTGTCATGAAGTTTGTGCTAGACAGCTCATTGTAACACCAGCAACAGAGTTCTTGAATTAACCATTCATTATATCACTGATAAAGTCTTTCTGATAAACACGCTGGTTTTGATTTCTAAAAAAATCTTCTAGTGACAGAAACTGTCCCACAGGCTCAGATCAGTTGTCCCAGTGATTGCTTTAACCCCTTAAGAAGGATCAAGTGCACCAGAATGTTTTCAACAAGACATGCTGATTTTGAAATAGATTGTAAAAGATCTGAACAACAGATTTTGTGGTGGAGTCTTTCACAAGTAACAAAGAGAGTATTAGAATCCACCTTGTGAAAGTTCTGACATACCGGAAGAAGACCAAGCCTTCTGAATAGCAGAGCAGAAAAGCCCCCAGGTAACTGATAACTAAAAGAAGCACTTACTTATCAGAAGCCACACATATGGAGAACGAAGAATATGATCTTGGTGGGGCAGCTGGAAAAAACCTCTTTGATTTGCTGGTTAATCAGAATGTACTGCAGAGAAATCAATATAAGGATAATCTCATTTGCTATTTATTTCTGGCTCATATTTTCACAGGCTTGGAAATACGCTTTTCATCAGTCATCTACTCTGGAGAGGAACGGCATGAATTTCAACACTTCTGCTATTTTTGCCTGCAAAATATTCAAAATTGTTCCTGCAGAAGCTATGGGCAGCAGTGGGGGACATTTATTTAAAGACATTTGGAACAATGGATCACTAGTGATTAAAATAAAAATGGAAATTACATTCTGGATGCAGGAAGCAAATGAGTATTGCATTTACAATACTTTGGCATTTAGCATGTATGAACCAACTCCGAGTGGCTGCATTTCGGAAATTTTGAAACCTGGTTGTCTTTTAAATCCTATGAAAAATGTATATTCAAGCTCCGTGTTTTATGCTAATGTGAATAGGTGAAGGAGAATACCAGTTTGTAGAAACAAGGGAATTAGCATGTGAATGGGGAGTATTGGACTTCTCCCTCTTGAAAAGGCAGCTTTCAAAGTAGAAACTGGGATTTAAATCTCACACTGATTTTTCTCTTTTCATACCCCCAAATCATGTTACTTGCAGTGCATTAACAGCCTTTGAGCCTGTACCCCAGTGGGCTACAGGTGCTGTCATT
>JAOEHY010034517.1:0-34785 GCA_025447955.1 Psilopsiagon aurifrons
TTGTTTAAACACCAGTTCGGGGGAACTGCACCAGGACCCCTGAAAACACAGCTGCCAGGTTGGATGGGGCTTGGAGCAAGCTGCTCTAGTGGAAGGTGTCCCTGCCCGCGGCATGGGTTAGAACTGGAGGAGCTTCAAGGTCCCTTCAACCCAAACCAGACCATGATTCTATGATTCGCAGAAAGCTCCATCACAGCCGAACCTGGGCACGAGGCATCATCCCCTTGAACCCAGAGGCAGTGACTCGTGGTGGGGGGGTGTCAGAAACCCCCCATGTATTCTCTGCCAGTGCAGATATCAGTGAGCACCATTTGGGCTGGAGGTCTGCCTGGGTTTGTCTTTCAAACCACTCACAATAGAAACCTCTTTGCAGAAGAATGTGTTGAAAACCAGTTCAGCAAGAGAGGGACGATGGCTTTGTCAATGAAGCTCTGCCCCAGCGTGTTGCGTGGCATCTGTGAACGCAGTAACCCTCCCTCTCCCCCATTTGTGAGACAAGAGAGGTGCCTGACTCAGTAGTTCTCAGCAATAGCAGTTACGATTTTGTGCCTTGTTTTCAGCATCAACATCTGTTGTTTTAATGCTGATGGAGAACAACAGCAGATGCTGAGGCCTTCAGAGCAGTTGCAGAAGAGATCAGGGATGTGCTGATGTCATGTACTCTACGTGCTGTAACGTGTTTAACATGGAGGGGTGGCACTGCCCTCCCCAGGGACATGGCTCACCTGCATGCCAGGGTTCCAGACAGCACTGCACTACAGCCCAGGGGTAGCAAAGGCAGCAAAGCTCTGCTGCCACAAACCCATCATTTCTTTCTGAAACCTTGTTCCTACCTAAGGAAAGCAGCAGAGCAGAAAAACCCCGTTTCCCCAGCTGCTAAACGTGGCAGATGGAAACCAACGCAGGCCCTCAGAGAGTGCCATGGGCAATATTTACAAATTCCTGTCAAGAATAGCTAATACACAGCCAGTGCTAAATACTGTCCTGCTAACCCCAGCACAGCATATCAGCACACACGCATGGCTTAAAGCCCAGCCTGTGTTTTAATCAGGTAACCAAACCCACCCTTCTGGGCCTTCACTAACTCAAAAGTGAGTTCAGAAAAGCCCCCTTGCCCAAGTCCCCAGCCTGACTCTTCCCAGGATGAGACAGAGGCGCTTTAAGAGGAATGAAATCATCATCCTCCAGAGTGATGCCAGCAGAGAGAGATAAAGACGAGAGGAGAGCAGAGGCGAAAAACAGTGATTAAAGTGATCTGGTGACCAAAATAACACTGCACATAGGGCTGCTTGCTGGTGTGGAAAAGGCGGCTGTTCCAGAAAGCTGGAAACCTGAGGAGCATAGAAGGAATCCATCCATACAGAGAGAGCCTGCGGCCGCGGGGCAGCACTCCACTGAGCAGTGCCAGGCTTTACAGCACAGGGCAGTAATTACAGTCTCTGGGCAATTACCCTCCTCCTCCTCTGAGCCCAGGTGTATAAACGGCCACTGCTCACCCTGCGGGTTTGGCAGCAGAGCAGCAAACCCTCCCGGCTGGAACAAACAGGCAGAGCGGCTCCGACCTGCGGCCTCGCACAGCCCCGAACAGGGCGCCTGCTGCCCGGGTATCCCCTTGCTAGGGTACGTATCCCCTTAGTAGGGGGTGTACCCGCTCGTGTATCCCCTTGCTGTGGTGCCGGCTGCCTGTGTATCCTATCACAGGGTGTATAACCTCCTCACTGGGGTCCACACTGCCCCTGCATCCCAAACCTGCTCCCTTGCGCATGGGAAAGCACACAAAGCGAGGGGGCTGCTCAGGGATGGACCAGGCGGACAGCTCTCAGGCAGCATTTCCACGCCTGACAGCTAGCCCCGAGGACAAAGATGAGAAAAGAGGCAACAGAAGGGCTTTCCAGACAGTGTTTTGCAGGCTCCGCACCACTGACTCACTGGGTGACATCCAAACGCCTTTTGTCCCCTTCAGACTCATTTCTGGAGCGGTGTTGTCCTCCCAAAGATTTGCACTCTGCCCACAGCGGTCTAGACACAGTCCATAAATGACTCATGACTTTGTGCTCATGAGCTCTGTCCTTGCTTCCGGCTCTCAATTTAGATCTGTGCTTCAAGGGCCGAGATCTGGGCGTCAGCCTTGACCTCAGAGCTTTGCCTGCCCACGTCTCCGCAGTCAGTGAATGTGCCTGTCCCACCTGCGGATGAGCCCCGCCGGCACTCATCCGGGCAGGGACCTTATTTGTGCAGAAATAAGCTCAGCAGCTCCCACCGCTACCCTTTGCAACCCACCAGACTATGGTTGGGCAGCTTCTCCAGTGATGTCCATAGACATCCGCAGGGATGCTCAGGGACAAGCTCCTGGTGCCCCATGCTGCCCGTGCCCTTCCTCACTGAGCTCAGACCTCCTCCTCCTCTGCCCATGCATTGACAGGGTGGCAGGGCCGAGCATGATCTCCTCCTGTGCGCCATCAGGGCCCTTCCCTGGGTCCTTCAAGAAGCATCGATCATCCCAGGGTGGATTCAGCCTCAGCAGTGGCCTGTGCAAGGTGCACAGTCGCCCTTATGGCCACAGCTCCCACCCAGCATCCTCAGCCCAGTGTCTGCAGGCATCTTGCCCAGGCTGCAAGCCAACCTTCAGGGCATGGTCACCCTCACTTGCTCAGGGTGCCCCAAATCACAGCCTGATGAGCCTGTCTCATCGGTGCTCAGGTCACACAAGAGCAGGAGCCCTGAGTGAGTTATTCCCTTGTTTGCTCTCATCCGGCGCTGCCCGGGTGGACAGGAGGGGGAGATCTTTACCATGACAAGTCCCAGCCTGCGTATCAGCAGATGAACTCCAGCTCCAAGCTGTTCGCTTCTACAAGGGACGCTGCACACCATACACCCCCTGAAAACCAAACCCCACACCAGTCTCTCAGTGCCAGATGACCTGGCTGCTTCCCGCACATCTCCCTGCCACGCAGGGCACCATCTGCATCCCTGCATCGTCCAAGCTGGAGATGGAGCCCGTGTCCCCTCCGTGCACCGGCCATTCCCTGGCAGCTCCTCAGGGCTGCTTTTCACCCACTCGGAGTATGTTTTTCCCTGGAGAGGTCACTCGTTCATTCTCTAACAGCTGCACATCCTCACAGGGCGTGTTTATCTTACACAGAGAATACTGCTCAGCGGGGTACATTTTCCACTGGAATTTCCATCTGCCTTTATATTTGAGTTTCATTTTCAGGTCAAATCTTGGACATGGAATACAAGTAAAACACCCTCCTCCCTTCCCCTTCCTTAACATTGCCTTTGCTGCAGCATGCTCTAAAAAGCTGCTGACCAATGCAAGGACTCTGCGTGCTGAGGTTAATGTTCCCCACATTTATGGAGCATCTCCATCCCAATGCAATTCACAAGACACTTGTCGTAGCTTGGCTGAGTTTTAAGTACTGCATTATTGCCCCTGGTATATACAGCATTCCCCTTTGGAAAGTGGCAGGATTTAGGGCACACACATCCCCTATTCACAGAGCTGCGTGGGCAGGAAAGGGCTGATCCAAACAGCGGTCAAATACAATAGCATCCCCCAAAGGCCGGATGCCGCCAGCTGAGCTGGTCAGTGAAGCCCCAGGCACAGCTCCAGCTCCTCTCAGGAGCCCTGGGCACAGCACGCTGGATACACAGAGAGCAGTGCTCCGGCACTCCGGCTGTTCCGGGGCTGAGCAGCCCTGTGTCCCAGCCCCAGCAGAGATAGCAGTGCTCGCATCTGCAGGACCACAAGCTGTTGGCCCGAAGTTTTCTGGTGCAGTTTGGGGCTTTTTCCCCACTTAGATGACCCAGGACATCTCTGCCTCCTGTTATCACCAGCATCCTCAGCTGCATCCCTGTGGGGCAGCCTGACCCCAACAGCTTTCCCCTAAACTGGCTGTGGAAACATCAGAAACAACAATCACCATCCCGGTGGCTGTAATCTGCCCACTCAGGAGCTGGAAATAACCACCATGGGTGTCACCTCCATGGAAAGAGCTCTGGAGTGCTCTGCTACAGCAGCTGAGGTTCACCAGGTACTTCAAATTGCAGCCTTTGCTCCTGCAACGTGCTTTTTATGGTGCTTTGCTGTTTACGGAGATGGGAAAGGGCAGAAGCCTTCCAGAAACCATCCCCCTGCCTCTGAGGGTGCTGTTATGGAAACAGCAGCAGAGTCCAAGGCAGGGCTTTGTTTTCCTTGGAGCAATGCATAAGTGGCTGCCTGCTCCTGCCTGCTGACAGGCGGCCTGAGATCACGCTGCCTTCTTCACTGATGGCATGGCAAGGACAGAATCAGTGCCCAGCTCTTTACAGGTGCCTCACATGCCCCATCTGGGACAGGGGGGACCAGAATTAGGGCTCCATCTTCGACCAAGCTCTGATGCACTCTGGTGTGTAATTCACGCTCCTTTCTAGGCTGGAGATGCGGGTGACAAGGGGACAGGCTGGTGGCCAGGGGCCTCCAGAGCCACCCACTGCCTGGAGCTCAGAACTCCCCAGTTTCTGCCTACAATGTCAAGCAGTGACCTGTCTGATCCACAGACAGAAGAGGTGGCAACGAACGGCTTCTCTTGACACTTTACTCCAGCGGCTTCTTACCCACAGCTAATGACTGGGGGGGCTTTGCTGGCTCACTCATCTGCACTTACCCAGATTCAGCTTTGAGCTCGCCTTGCTCTGATCGTTCATCCGAAGCTCTCCTTGCATGCTCCTCTTACACTGGAAGGCATTTTTGCCGGCCCTAAGTCATGCAGATAAGAAAATGATTATTTATCATCGGATTTTCCTGCTAATAACAATTATTATCTCAGGCTTTTGTCGCACTGTGCAGTTATTGAGCAACAGAGTGCACAGGAAAGCAGGAAGCACAAAAAAAAGGAGTTCCCATCCATAGCAAATAGACACTGAATTTAAAATGAGACCTCGAGCAGCAGAATTAAGAACAGCATTCCTGCAGCCAGCGTCTCTCAGAACTGAACAAGACAGCTCCATGGCCCTTACACAAATGTTTCAGGAGGAACATAATTAACTCCCTGCACATTTTCAGCACAGAAAAAATCACTGCTGAGAGTAGGGTGAACCCAGAAACCAAGTGATTTTCCTTGGAACAACCAAGAATGAGTTTATGCCGGAGGAAGTTCGATTTCTGAGTGATGATATGTCTATGGATGGTTAACCACGAGGATGGATGTGGAGTTTCACTTGGCCTGGAGATGAAACCCTCAATTCCAGCATCCTCTGCATCTTTGGGGAAAGACATGGTATAAAGCCTGAACCCAAACTCAAAGCCCAGGTTTGAAGCCTGAGCCAAGCCCTGATTGAGATTGGCCACCCTTCAGAGGGCCAGCTGCAGGAAGTGTTGCATCTGACACCACGCTCCTAATTCGAGCCTCATGCTGGGTTCCCAACAGCACACGGAGACTGCGGATCCGCCTGAGCACCTGGGGAGGGCTCGTGGCTGACAGAGGGTGGCCGAGAGGAGCAGGGACCAGGCAGGTACCTGAAACGGGGCCATCAGCAGGAGGGATGGGACCAGAGGGCTCAGACAGGACACAGTACATCAGCAGAATCAGATCAGCCCCTTGGCACAGGAGCATTGCATACACTGAAATTTTGGGGCCAGAGTCTGGCGTTTGCGCCAGCCACTGTTTTTACCGGGCAGAGCCGGCTCGTGGCAGAGCAGCTCCGGCTGCAAGCAGCCATGTGTTGTCTAAATGCTCCAAGAGACAGCGAGGAGGGAGGAGAGGTGGAGAAAAGCGCCTGTACCCAGAGCAGGAAGACAGAGCCATGAGGAGCCAGCCCATGGCCGGGAGCAGCACGGCTGGCACCGCTGCTTGTCCATCCATTCATCCATCTGTGGGCGCCCAGACTGCCTGGGTGTTCCTGTTTTGTGGTCTGGCCTCTTGCTCAGTGTCCTGCTCGGACACCGGAGGCGAGTGGCAGGGGGGACGGTGACATTCATCACTCAGCTTAACCTCCCTGTATGGCGGGAGCCAGGTCCTGAGCAGGGTGTGGATGAGGCCCCCCATGCCTGGAGTGCTGAGCAGGAGCCAAGGGGGAAGATGCCACTTCGCTCCTGCGTCAGCACACTGGGGCATGCCAAGTGCCTCCTGCCCAGGAGGGTTTCTTATACCATCCCCAAACATTTCCACCACCAACAACAGATCGTTTTAGAGGATCCCTTTCCACTGCCTCCAGATGCTTTTCCCCTGGGAACCAAAGCACAGGAGAGGTGTGCAGAGCCCTGCACTTAACCACACTCTGCCCAGTGGCAAACACCCAAACCAAGGCACCTGCACCCTGTGCATCATTCCTGGGTCCTCATCCTCCTTGCATGCCAGAGGTGAGACCACGAGGCTGGCGTCACTCATGGCACACATTAGTGGCTGCTTCCAGCCAGCTCAGTGGTCCACACAAGCGAGATGCTGGGAGGCAGCACTGCAGCGGAGCACAGGAAGGATGATGCTTTATATTTGTCTCAGCTGGAGCTTGCGAGGGGGAAAGGGCACTTGTAAAAGTGGTCATGGCCGCAGCTCTGCCCTGGCAGCTCTGCCCAGGGCCCATGGTCCCTGCTCAGGCCCTGGTATCTGGGAAGAGCTGCAGCTCCCGCACTGAGTGTGCTGTAGTGGAAGCATCCACCTGCACTGGACAGATCGGCCCCAGCAGTGAGCACTGTGAGTGCTGTCTTAAAATGAAGATGATAATCAGGCAATCGCCTCTACTGCAAAGCCCAAACGTGTCCCCTGAGTCCAATTCAACCTCCTGCCCATCCTTGGCTGAGCTTTTGCCACTCTCCATCCAGTGTGTTCTTTCCATAGAGCAGGTCCCACACATCTGGCCTGCACTGTGCACTGGGAGTTAGCTCTTCAATCCCCCACATGAGGCAATGGGATTTGCTGCTGCAGCCCGTGCTGCTCGTGTACGTGTCCATGGGCTTGGTCTGAACCCAGACAGGACACAGGAGGCAAGACCTTCCTGGCAAGGCTCCTGCTCTGGGGCTGGATTGAGTGCTGGAGCTGGGGCTGTCATTAAGTTAATGACCAGACTGCAGAAGGCTGCGGGTGGGAGGTGGGAGAGCCTGGAAGGTAATTAGAAAGTGAATCCTCACTTTGTTTTCCTGTCTCCCCATGGATGCCACCAGTTTGCTGGGATGCTGCGCTGGATGTCCCAGCTTGAACCAGCAGCTGGGGTGCCACAGCCTCAAAGCCACATATGGGTCACACACGGCTTTGAAGCCCTGCAGGAGGATAAGACAGGAGCTGAACAAGGGCTGGGATGGCATAAAACGGTCAAATTGAGCCTGGCCGACCTCATGTCATACACGGTTTGTGCTGATGATGACAGCAGGCGCTAGTTGAATTAATTCCTACAGTTTTGGTCACACTTTATTCCATATATTCCACTTACACAGGGCAAAATCTGCCAGATAACTATTTCATTTAATCATAGTGCTTGAGAGAAAATCACCTTGCCACAAACACTGCCTAGGAGCAAGGCAATGCATTCCTCTGACAAGCACAAAATGATCTATTACATATTTATCATACTCTTGGCCTAATCATTTATTAAGACCTTCTAAGAGGATCCACGGTCCAAGGAATTCGAGCCGTGCCTTGCACTGGCATCCCTTTGGAAGTATGCAGCCCTTGCAGGCTGCCCGTGCTGACGATAACCCCAGAGCCACTGTGTTGCAGCTCCTGGAGCAACCAGAGCACAAGGAAACCTCCTGCTGACCTCTGATCCTTTCCTGGGTGAGGAAATCCATCCCACACAATGGATCCCAAGAACCTGTGATGAATAAAAGCCCTGCTTATCTGAAAGATGTTCACTCTGCATGTTCAGGCTGTTCTCGGATCGCCTCAAAGCTGTACCTGCCAGCTCACAGGGTACTTCAGGAATGCCTTGGAATGGACAATTGGTGGAGAAAAGCCTGGATTCCTTAAAAACATTCTACCTGTTAAAACAGTGCTTTCCATTCCCATCCATGGTGTCTGAACTGCCTAGGAAGTGACTGTCATCCAGGTGGCTGCAGCCAGGAGTGGGAATGGGGACTGAGCCCACGGGTGGTGATGCTGCCTGATCACAGCTGAGTCGCGTGCTCTGGAAGAAACAGGATTTCTGCTTTAATGGAGAAAACAACACCGTTCCCAAGCAAAACAAGGGGAGTGTTTCCACTGAACTCACCAGAGCCCGGCTCAGGAGACACTGATCTCATTAAGGACAAAACCTCAGCAGAGTCCGGGCTGTTGCTGGCTGGAGGCCCCACACGAGCTTCAGCTGATCATCCATTGACAGCTATGATTAAACACACTCTCAACGCAGCCACGCTTGTTCTGAGGGGGTGCTTAACAGAGGCCATGCAGAACACTTCAAGCCTACATAAAGGATTGTAGCCAAAGCCAAGGACAATTCTAACGCATGAGCCAACCTCCTATCTTGTTTTAACCCATGGCAGCTGAGATACTTCTGGTTTGCTCTACACAGTAGCCAGGTACTCTATACTTAAGGAGAAAACAGGCTCACCTTAGCTGGTTACCTCCCAGTTTCAGGGCCCAGCTCTGGGACCAAGGTCCCATTTGGGCATCAGAGGTTGCAATGAGGCTGTGCTGATGATCCAGTGTGCTCAGCTGCAGGCACCAGGTTCCACCAAACCCTGATGCAACCGTCTGTCCTGGACACGCAACATTTCCCCAGTGAGCTCAAGAAAACGGATCTGTTCAAGCCAGTCAGGAGGAGTCTAAAGAAAAAGGAGCAGAGGGGAAGCATTGGTCTGGAAAGAAAACCAGGCAGAGACATTTTAGCAACATGATAAACCTTTCCCCCCCACCGCCCAGTTGCCAAACTCCCATCAGTGCTGACTTTATAATGCAAGCAAAGGGGTGAAGCCTGCATTGGTGGGAAGGGAGAAGGAGCTGACTCCTGTCCTGTGGCCCCCAGCGTGTGTGGTTATTTCGGAGCTCGCCTGTTATTGGCAGCAGGACTGGCCCCCGATGCTCAGACTCAGATGCTCGTGGGGTTTGGGATCTCACATCAAAGCCGCTGGTTTGGCTGCAGCAGTGGTGATAAAGCTTGGAACCAAACCCAAACTTCTCAGAACTTCACAGCTCTTCCGGCCCCATGTGGGCTCATCCCTCCTCGCTGCTGCCGGCAGCACGCACGCTGCACTGCTCCAGCACCACAGCTCAGCCAGGCCTGGCTGCAGGGGAGAAGTGAGTTCAACCCAAACGTTAAAGTCCTTTCTGCTTTTTCAGAAACCTGTTTCTGATCCTTGGGGTTCTTCCTTCCACAGCCCAGGAGGAAGAGCAGTGCCATGGGCTACCCTCTGCACCAGCGCACAGAGCCGGGGCCACCCCAGTGCAGATGCCCTGGGTCCAGCTCCCAGTGATGATGCCATTCATTCCCAGTGGTGGTTTTCTCTTAGGGAACACAGCATAGGAAGCTGCAGGAATGGGAGGAAAGAGGAGAGCCATGAACAGGGCTGGTCTTGGACAAACACTCTCCAACCTGGGCTCCAACTTACTGTTCTAGTGCAACCGTCGGGATCGACTGCTCAGCAGCTGCCATCCCCTCTTACAGCAATCTCCTCTTGGAATATTTTCCTTTCTCCATGGGCACCAAATAACTCTGCTGTGTGGTGTCCCTCAGCTTAGCATCCTGGAGGGAGCTTTCTGATCTGCTTTGAGCTATTTAACCATTTTGTTGGGCTTCTACCCAAAGAAATAAGGCTCTTTATGTTGTCTTTGGTTCAGGTTCTCTCTTTCGTGCTTTTCAGTTCCCATAAAAACTTAATGTGTTCCTGCCAAAAGTGTAATAGTAGGGCCATGAGTGGTGGTATGCGTAAAGTACCTACTCCACGGTCATAAAAGTATGAGAACAGCAATAGTATTTAGCCAGGAGAGACAATGGGAGTGGAAAATAGCATTCATTCAGCTTCTCCTGTGCAGTCAAAAGCAGCTGGTGAGCACTGAATTCACCCTAAAAATAGCAAAAACCCTCAAAGGAAATATGTGTAAAGGAAGAAGTAATTTCCAGTTGAGCTGCTCTGTTGAAGCTATCCATAAACACCCCTGAGTGCACAGACCTTCAGGTAACCAAAGGGAGCATCCCAGCCTGCTCCTTGCTCTGCTGGCTGATGTGTGCGCTTGGCCAAGATCCTGGTCTGAACTTTGGGATACTTCTTACTCGCTTCCATCCGGCATCAACCCAGGAGAGTTCAGAGCACCTCTCACCCTCAGATTAAGGTTTAGGAAAAGCTTTAGTTCCAGGAAATTACACAATGCCACTGATCTTCATTAATGCTCTACAGCACCAAAGCCTTGTGTACCACGTTGAAAGCGTGAAGGCTTTCTTTCAGGTGAGTTTTGGCAGACAGTTGGCTTTAAAAACTAAACTACTACAAGTGTGATCTCTTGATATACTGGGGTAAAAAAAGGGTTTGAAGCTATACTTAGCTGGTTCATCACCTGCTTTGGAAAGCCACCAGGAACCATGAAGCTTGTGAGCTCTTGCAGGGTGCTTCACCACCCTCATCATGAAACACCTATGAAGTGAGAACCCACGTTCTCACCTGCCAAGAGCACTTCCCAAAACCCTGCTGGTGTTGAACGGGGGATCTGTGAAACTTCACAGCTTCCAAACACACAGAGTCTGAACGCGCCAGCGCCGAGATGGACACAGCTTTTGTGCCATTCAGGAGCAAGGGCATCAGCAGAGGAGGCTGTAAAACTTGGTTGGGCTCCCAGGGGAAACGCGGATCCTTTGGGCTTTGCAAATAGCTCCAGAGCAAAAGCAAGCGTTCAGGAGGTGCAGATATGGGGAGGGACTGGTCTAGGGACACTTTATAGACCTAGATAAGAGCCCAAACAGCTGCCAGCACAAGACAGCATATAGCTGAGGAAGCACTGGGCTGATAAAGAAGCACTTGGCAGGTGCTGGGTGGCTTGCCAGCCAAGATCAAAATGGCTCTGGAGAAAGGGCAGTGGGGAAAAGTCTAAAATCATTTGTGTGTGTGCATTGACTGTGAGTTCAGCTGCTTTATTATGACTTAATACCTCTGTCTGCAGCAAACTCCAGGCTGGTCGTCAGGAGAAAGAGAAGCTGTTGTGAGCCAGCAGCTACCAGAAGGACTGAGGCTGGCATGGCAGGGGAGCCTTTTCTCTTTATGGCTGTTTTCCTTTCCTAGGGAATCTGTTCTGATTGGGACCCCAAGGGGACATGGCTGGGAGTGAGGCACGGAGCCTATGTCCTAACCACAGCATCTTTACCTGCAAGGTTTCTGCTTTTAACAACCCAGCTTGCAGACATTTTTATCCTCTATAGGCTATGGGGAGCCACTGGAAGGGGTGCTTTCCCCTCCTTGCAGCTGCAGTTCCACATTTCAGTACTTCAGAGCTTACAGCCAAATGTTTAGGGACTCTATGTACGTGTATGTGTGTGTGTTGCAAATAGCTGCAATCCTTCATATCTGCCAGGCCACTCTTCAGTACCACGGCAGACTCACACTCTATACCAGCTCCCTCCTAAGACACCAGGAGCACAACTCAGTGGTAAAGACACATTTTTACAGTCTATAAATATATATAAACAGTGACTTATATTCTATTTCCCATAATATAGCCATGGGAATACATGACATATAAAATAATTTCCCACACCTAAGTTTGAACTGTGCTCTGTCTTCTTCTATTCATAAATCCACTTCTCTACAAGCACTATGGAAATCTGTGTATGGAAGAGAGCATATTCATGGGAGATTGTAAATGTAGTTTCTAGGCTGGAATCCATCAGATAAATTTGAATATACCTGGAACACGTGTGGGATCCTGGCTCCCAGCCACAGCACATCCTCATCCTGTGGCTGCAATGGCAGCTCTCGCCCCCCAACATTCACAGCATTTCTCTTCCTGGTCTGATGATGCCTTTAGGTTTCAGCACAGCGTCTGCTGAAACACGGATCATGACCACAAAGCGTACTACGAAAGGAGGTTTCAGAACAAACTCTATGTGTTTCCCAAGCCCCAAGGAGAGCTCAGGAGCCCCATGGGAAGCAGCACTCCCAAGGCAGCGCCTGTTGCTCCTGAGCAGCGGGCAGTGCCCCATGCCCAGTCACACCCCCTGCACCAGCCGGAGCTCCGCTGTCCCTTTCAACCAGCCTTATCGAGACCCAAGGGCGCACAAACACGAAATAATCCAGCCTCAAAGTTCCTTTTTCCCATATACAATTGCTCAATGTATGGGCATCTCCCGCTTACGGCCCAGGCAGCCAAAGCCTCCTGTTCCCTGTCACCTCCCGCAATACCTGACGTTTGCTATGATCTTTAGCATGTGTGTGCCTTGGCCAGGTGAGGCAGCGAGTGCCAAGATATGAAGTAATATTTGCTACCTGGCATGCAGTGCATGTTGCAATACCTAGTCGTAATCATGTTTGGAAGCTATAATAGTGGAGGGAGCTATTAACCTGGGCTCCCTTCCTGCCTCTTGTGGCTTTCAATCAGACGCTGGGTGTTTTCAGGCTTCTTTTTCTCAGTGTATAATTTTAGTCCGTACGTCAATAGAAAGCAGAAAGAAAACAGAATTTACGATGATAAAATTAAAAGGACAGAGTCCTGCCGCCCAGTGAGGAGACAAACCCCACACCCCTCCCACACTGGAGGAGCATCACCTTGGGGCTGTGTCACTGCTAGAGCCATCATCCACCGTGTGATTCACCTGCCCTGAGCCAGCCCGGGTACCAGATGGGACCCCCGGGCTCCCTCCCATCCCTTTAAAAGCCTGGCAGGAGCCACAGTGTGTGCCAAGCACTTGGTGCCACCGGCCCTGCCGAGCCCCATCACATCTCTTGCAGCCCGGCGGCAGGGAGAGGCTGAGTGATGGCCGAAGGGGAAATCACCACCTTCACTGCCCTGACTGAGAAGTTCAACCTTCCCCCGGGGAACTACAAGAAGCCCAAGCTCCTGTACTGCAGCAACGGCGGCCACTTCCTGCGCATCCTTCCAGACGGCAAAGTGGATGGGACCAGGGACAGGAGCGACCAGCACAGTAAGCAAACCCGACGGGGCTTCTTGGTGCTCCTCCTTGCACCTATGATTTTGTCAGCCAGGAAGGGGGGAGCTGGGGAAGATGGGCTCTGTACCAAGCTCTATTTCCTCCTCGTGCAAACATGCCTTCCAGAACATGCACCAAACACACCCATAGCCCGGGCAGGCACAGTATGTGTGCTATTTCCCATCTGCAGGAGTATTGAATCTGAAACTGGTCCTGAGTGTAATCACAGGCAGATAGACTGCATGGGACCCAAGCGCTAATTGCATAGCTGGCAGCTGGAAAAGGCTTAGGAGCAGCCTCACATCCTACATGCACACAGCCATTGCATGATGCTATGGTATCTTTGCATTTGCTCTGGGGTGGAGGGCTCAGCACAGCAGCCATAGAGGCGACTCTTGCTTTGACCATGCCCTGCAAAGCCATCAGATGAGAGCTGAAACCTGTCTCAGACACCAGGGCAGCCTTTGTCCTGGCAAAGCAAGCCTGCCACCTTGGAGTGAGTGTTTCCTCTGAGGCTGCACCACGCACACAGGCAGGAGCACAGGCAGGAGCACAGGCAGGAGCACAGGCAGGAGCACAGGCAGCACTGCTGCCCATGGCCCCGCTGCGCCCCGGCACGCTCACACCTCGCTGGCTGCCAGCCTGGGGCTGCGTGGTTGGAAACCTGGGCCAGAAAGGAACCTCCTGTGGATGATTTCGTAAACTTGGATATGGGAATGGACAAATATTTAGAGAGGAAACTCCTGCGGGGCAGCGTGCCAGCGGAGCAGCCCTGCAGGCAGCGAGGTGCCTGCCTCCGAGCAGTGCGGTCCTGCCCCCGTGCCTGCAGGCAAGCCAGTTCCACATGGGAAACGTGGGGGCAAAGGCAAGGAGAGGGATGAGGCACAGGAGCACTCGCAGCTCATCCGGGATGCAGCATGCCAGGCTGCATTAGAGCCTGTGCCGGGGCTTTGCAAGCTGCTCGTGTGTTTTGCTCCAGGTAGGTATCAAGAATTCACATTGCTGTTGTAAATTGCCTTGCCCAGCACTAGCCCGAGTTGGCCAAGATCTCCAAAGAGAACAGAAGTACCTCACTCCAAGGCCCTGGCATCCAACCCCACTTTGCTGCCGTGTGTGGGCATCTCAGGCTTGCACTGGGAAATGAAAACTTACCAGGATGCTGCAGACCCTCAAAGGATGGAGCCTGCGCTTGTTTCCACAAACAGCCCTATTTCCTCTGCTCCATCCCATTACTACAAGGAAATATCTGTACAGACCTGGAAAAACACAAGAATTTGTTTGTGAGCTCCTGAACCTGACATTCTCTCCCCCTCTGTGGCCAGAGACCTGAGTGTCCCCATCAGCAGCTGGAGGGTCCCCCCACTCCCCTCTCTTGAAAACAGGTTTTGGGACAGTGTCACCACTTTTATCTCATAGAATCAAAGAATCATGGAATGGTTTGGGTGGGAAGGGACCTTAAAGATCATTCCATGCAGAGTGTAGGGGGGAAAGTAACCAGACAAATAGAAATGCTAACTCTGCTGTGTTAGGTACAGGATGCTGAGTGGAGGAGGGAGGTGGCCCAGACACTCTGGCCTGCACCTGACCCCCTCACCTCCCACGGTACAAGACCAATAAGGAGCTTTTTTTGCCCTGGAATTCCCAGTTGAGGTCCAGGATCAGTGCCAGGGACGGAAAGCTGGTGCCCAGTGTGCTGCATGAACCCAGGCAGCATCACCCAGCCCAGCCTGTGCAGGCTCCGCTCTTGGTTCATTATCAAAGTCACGTCAGTGCCACAAACTAGGGTGATCTAAGCTGTGGCTCATGGCTTCCTGCGAGAGGTGTTTTTTTAGGAAGAAGACCATCCCTTTCTCCACTCTTTGTCTGTGATATGCCAGCAAAGCCATGCACAGCACACTGCTGGATGGGATGCTTTGGGTCAGGGGTTTTCAGGCATCTCAAGTCTGCCCATCCCTTGGTTTAGCTCTCAAAATACTTCTGTGTATGTTACTCCCTAAGTGTCTTTTCAAAACCACATGAGAAATTGGTAAATTAGAGCCAGAATTAAAACCCCAATCTCCTGTGTCCCATTCCAGAGCCCTAACCAAAAGGCTGCTCTTCCTTTGATGTAAAATGAGGAAAAAATTGGTCCTTGGTTCCTCAAGCATGGCTGTGGGGTTTCTTTGAAGGAGAGGGTACGAGGATGCACTTTTATTACACGCTGTACTGTCTCCTATAAGCTCTTTATGAGCCAGGCTTTGGAACAAAACCACGCTGCCCACTCTCCTGGCAGCTTGGACGTTATCTCTGACAACATTTTGTTGGGTTTCTTCCCCCTTTTCCTATTTGCCTTTCACTTCTGTTGCTGCTTTGTTTTTACTTCCAGTTCGGCTCCAGCTGAGTGCGGAAAGTGTGGGAGAGGTGTATATAAAGAGCACCCAGTCTGGGCAGTACCTGGCGATGGACACCAATGGGCTGCTCTACGGCTCGGTAAGTAGGAGGTTTACGTGGGACCAGACATGGAGAGGGTTTGAGGTTTGCAGCAACCTCGAGGCTCTGAGTAATGCAAACCACAGGCAACAATTAGGCTCTGTTTGTTATTTTGGCAGCTGGACGGCCGCTCTTCATACGGCTTTATTTTGGGGGGAAAGAAAGAAATAACCAAATAACACCATTTACCAACCAGGCAATGACCCACAGCCACAGAGCAAAGACCTCCCCGCATTTTTCCTCTGCATCCTGGCTGCACCAAACCCTGTGCTGGAGGCAGCAGCAGCATCCACAACACCCCAGTGGGAGTGGGATGGTGCAAGGCAGGAGCTTACCCCCCCCTGTGCCTGTGAACTGTATGGTGCAGAATGACCAAAAATAATATGGATCTTTCAGAATAGCCGCATTTAGAGCAAAGTGTGTGACACATAATCCTGGTCGCAGGCTGCTCGGCCTCCCCAAAGAGCTGTTTTGTTCCCTGTGCTCATGCTCTGATCTGCAGCTGCCACCGCACAGCTTAGTGCCAGAGAAGGAGCCAGCACTAGGACCAGCTTACAGAGTGGGGCTGGGCTCAGGTATTGCCCAGTAAAGTGCCCAGATCATGGACAGATTACTGCAGGAGTAGCCCAGGGCACTACATTAAGGTTACTTACCTCCATGCTTTGAATATGAACTTCACTGGGGCATGGAGAACTCGGAAGTGGGTCTGGGCACATCCCAGCAAAAGAGCTCCCAAGCTGGGATTGCTGCACTAGGAATGTGCATCCTCCTCTCCACAGCATCGCCCCATCTCACTGTGGTTTCCAATGCTTTCTTTCAGCAGTTACTGGGTGAGGAGTGCCTGTTCCTAGAAAGGATTGAAGAAAACCATTACAACACATACGTCTCCAAAAAGCACGCAGATAAGAACTGGTTCGTAGGGCTGAAGAAGAACGGGAACAGCAAGCTGGGGCCGCGGACTCACTACGGCCAGAAGGCGATCCTCTTCCTCCCGCTGCCTGTCTCGCCCGACTAGGCACTGTCCCAGAGGCTCGGAGATGACCCTGAACCCCAAATTCCAACTGTCACCTCCTCCTTTTCCCTCACTCTCTCTCTTTCGTCTAGTATGACAGAGCCAAACATTAGAGCCCCGAGCTTTAGGTAAAGGCTTTACCAAAACAAAGCAGAGCAACTCTGTTCCGCACGAAGCTTTGCAGAGATGAGATGAAGAGCCTCAACACCCTCCCAAGGTCCACCGGCACTCACCACCCCTTCCCTCTGCTGGTGCGTGCCGTGAGCAGGCTGCAGGTCCTGGGGACACGCTTATACCCACTGCGGGCAGGCACCCCAAAACGTGGCCAAGGGCACCCCAAGGACACCCCTGTTACCAGAGGAATGCGCGCTTTTACTGTCCCCTGCAATCCTAAGGCAACCCCCCCGGGATACTCTGTACTAACATTTAACCATCTAAGTATGTAGCTTCTAATAAGCCCTTCAAGCAATTTGGGATTGCAGCAACAGTCATGTTACTGAGTGCCAGCCTAGTTAAATTATATCCTTGGTGTATTAAGCTAAACTAGAATCAGCCAAAAGCGCCAAGCCCTGGACATCTTACCCTCCCTTTCAATGTGCATATCGCTATATTTCATGCTAGAACCTGCCATATGTTATTTGTATTTATTTATTGAGTAAATATGCCTCTTCTACAATCTGTCCATACATAATTCTGGGCACCACAGTCTGCTGAGGTTGTCCCAGCGAGGGTGGGGTGGAGTGGGGGTGACTAAGGTCTGATGCTGAGGGTATGGTGGTGCAGCAGGAACAGTCTGCATGATGGTGAGGCACATTGCATCCCATTCCAGGGGCTTCCTTATCTCATCCTGATTTCATAGAATGATCATAGAA
Organism: Psilopsiagon aurifrons; assembly: GCA_025447955.1. Classification (NCBI taxonomy): domain Eukaryota; kingdom Metazoa; phylum Chordata; class Aves; order Psittaciformes; family Psittacidae; genus Psilopsiagon; species Psilopsiagon aurifrons. The sequence goes on from JAOEHY010034517.1 coordinate 17,395, forward strand.
TCTCAGACTTGTTTGTATTGGAAGAGACCTTAAAGCTGATCCAGTTACAATGCTTGCCACGGGCAGGGACACATTCCATAGAGCAGGGTGCTCCAAGCCCCTGTGTCCAACCTGGCCTTGAGCACTGCCAAGGATGGGGCAGCCACAGCTTCTCTGAGCAATCTAAGCATCTAAGCACATGTAATATGACACATACCAAGTACACATAATCCCGCTATAAAAGGTGGGATTAATGATTCATCAGCTCTGCTGCCACCACAAACCATGTGCACACTTCTAATCACCTGCACAGTCAGGTGAGAGTCCTCAGGGAAGGGGTCCCAGGCCAATGGAGGACAAGGAGTGGAGGCACAGCTCCCTGTGACCCTTCATCCGACAAAAGCCACCTCATGGGGGGATCATCTTCATCCTTCCGTGTGCCCACCTCCTACACCTGCAGGGACACGGTTCCCTCAACAGGCTGAACCTCTCCCATCTCTACCTCCTGTGCTGCCACCAACTTGTAAGTGCTTAATTGTGGTGGGTAAGATTTGAGAAGTTCGACGTTTAAACCAGGCAGTGGCAGTAAGGACTGAATATCCCCATAGTTAGGTCAATGAGCTGCAAGAGGAGAAATGTCAAGAGAAGGACCCAGCTATTGCCAATGTCTCAGGCACCTGGGAAAGGCAACAGACAGTGTTCCAACAGCAATCACAAAGCTGGGCAACCCAGAGCAATGTGGGTAGGCAGCGGCATCAACACATTAAACACTGCGGCCACTTTCCCTGTGAAAGGCTGAGCTGTCACTCAAGCCAGAAAGTGAATGACTGCATGGCCAGGTTTCTAATTAAACAGGAAAGCTGGAAAGCGCAACGCCAGATTTAGCCGTGCTGTTTTCCAACACCTCATTAACCACGGGGCATTCCTCTCGTTAGACTGTTGCTGCTGCTACCACCACAGGTACACGCTCAATGCCCAACTGGGGGAAAATGTCAACACGTTGTCTGAAAAATAATCCCTAAGGAAGCAGCAGTAATTGCTCCAGACAGACGGACAGGCAAGGATGACATTGCCCAGGGAAACCGTGCTCCCTTTGGTGATTTCTGTCCTTCGGGTGAGAGGTGACAGAGGGGAAAAAAGGCTTCAGGGATTTAATAAAATCATTGCACTTTAAGATCTTTCCCACTGAGTGCAGCGAGCACAAGTGCGCTGCGAGAGGGCCTCTGGAATGGGTTGGAAGGAAAAGGAAGTGCTGCTGCACAGAGTGAGCTACGGAGGCACGGCTGGGTGGGAAAGGGAGAGCAGTGTTCAGATGCTGGGTTAAATTTACAGCATTCCAAACCAGCAGCAGCCAAATGGGCTCGATCTCAGCCTTTTCCAGCTTCCACTTAGCGCTGTCTCCTGGTGGATCCTGCAAGCTTCCACATCCTAAAGAAGCAGAAGAAGGCAGTGCTGCAGGGAAGGTCCTGTGCAGTCCCACAACCCCTTCTGCCAGTGCACGCACAACATCTAAAGCTCTGCAGAGATCTTAAGACACTGCAACCTCAACAATGTGCCACCAGCCAGGCAGAGCACCGGAGTGCTGAGGGCTCCGAGTCCTGTCTGCTCCCTCCTCCTGTTTGGCTCCAGAGTCCTCTGCAGAGATTTAAAGCTCCTGTTCCTGTTAGCTGTTTATTCTGCACCAGGAAGAAGGGCATGAAAAGTCACACAAACTATTGCAACGGGAGAGTTGAAGCTATTCGTTAAAAATATCACACTTTACATTAAATAAACAACTCTCTGACATGCTGCCATCCGTTAGGGAAGAATGTAAATCTGGGTCTAATGGCTCCCATATGTTCCTCATGTATGACATGAAAATGCCCAAGAAAGGTAAGAGCTGGATAGGGCTGGGCTGCAGAGCCAAGCTTAGCCAGGTTGGATGGGGCTTGGAGCAACCTGCTCTAGTGGAAGGTGTCCCTGCGCATGGCAGCGCATTGGGACTGGAGGAGCTTTAAGGTCCCTTCCAACCTTAACCATCCCATGACTCTCTGAAGGTGAGCAGCGGGGCTGCTTCTGTTTCAGCTTCAGTTTTGGAGCAGGACCCACGGGAGCGGGCAGGGACGAGCTCATGGGGCGGTGGAGCAAGCCCCGAAAGGTAAAGAAAACACCAGGCAGAGCCGCCAGGACGAGCGGGCCCTCGGGAATTGCCTTTCCCGCCGCAAACCCGGCCGCGGCCCCGTCCCCGCGCCGCGGATGCCCAGGAGATGGCGATGCGGAGGCGCCGCGGCAACGCAGCGGAGCGACATCTGGAGCAGCATCTGGCGGGCAAATGGAGCGAGAGGGAGCTCGGAGGGGCCCGGGCAGTGTCGGGTCCCCCGCTGCCTCCCTGCCCCGCTTCCCCCGGGGTGCCGGGGCTGCTCCCACACGGAGAAGCCCCCCTGCACCCCGCATGGGGCCAGGGATGAGGGGGACCGCTGGGACGGGGGGCGGGAAGGGTAGAGAGGGATTAGAGTGGCAAGCGAGAACACCCATCCCACAAAGTGGCTTCTCCCTCCTCTTCCTCTAACCCAGAGGGCTGCTTTGCCCATGAGCCATCGCTCAGCCCCAGCCCAAAAAGCCAAAACAACTGAAGCAAGGAAGCCTGAAATAATCTGTTATTAAGCTCTGGGAACTGATGGGAATCCAAGCAAAAGGAAAGTTGGGTTTCTGCTGTTTTCCTGCGGTTGGCATTTTGGAAAGGCTGACAGAGAACACACACATCTCAAGGCTATGGGACAACGCGGTGGGGGGTGGCCAGGCCAGGGCTGCAGGGTACCACAATGCCATGAAGCATCATCCCCTCTGAGGCTCCAGCAAGGACCAAGGGAGCCCCCAGAGCCACAGCCCAAGCCTGGCTCATGGCAGTGCTCGTCCCATGGCACTGCATCCCATCCCCAGCACCCCCACTGCACCCCAGACCTCCCTCCCCACTGTCTTCAACCTTCCTTTTGTGCAGGTACCATGGATGGTGCCAAACTCCTTCATGACGTCACACCTGAAATAAGCTCTTGGGATGCCACATCGATTCCCACATGTGCCTTGATTCTGTTTATAGAGCCAGTATCTGCAGCACTCCTGAGCTATGGAAGGAGTTGGAGCAAACCTCTGCTCAGGGTACTGGGACAGTGTAAATCAGTTCATTAAAGAGAAGTGATTTCCATGGTGAAGGTCAATGTTAGGAGAATGGGGGGATTTGGCAAACCTCCACCTCGAGGCATCACCACGGTTCGTGCAGGTCAGGCTGTTTCTAAGCACGTGCAGTAATTTGTTCCGGCTAGTGAGGGTGGCTTGTGGCAACTGCTAATCCCAGCCCTCGGGTCAAGCCCCCCAAGGGGAGGGAGAGGCCCCTGCTACAGCCCTCACTCCTCAACACACAGAGCACCAGAAAGCTGCAGCTTAAACCTCAGTGTAATCCCCACACAAAGAGGTGGTCCCTGGTAATGGGTTTACCTGCTTAATTCTCTCCCCGGCAGTTCCTGGCTCTCAGGGTTTTCCCTTCCCCACTAATTCAGTGCTGCAGGAAACTCTGCTTCCCACATTAAGCAGATTGTCTGTTACAGAACAGACAAATGCATTTATCATGCTGAATTCCCGAGCCATTACACCGCAGCCTTTCCGGGATATGAATCCTCTGTCGCTCACATCCTCCCCTGCCCCATTTCCGGAGCTGTTCCACGGTGCATTTATCACCCAAGACAGAGCATCTCCACTCCCCCTCCCTGGAAGGACATCCTGGGTCCACCATAGCTGCTGGCAGCAGGTTCCTTCCGTGCTGCCCCTGCCCTGGACCGAGCTCTCTGTAGGAGCCCAACGCCAGCACTTCAGGAGCAGCAGGCTCAGGTGCCAGATCTGCTGCCATGCCCAAAACACATCCAGTCTCAGGACCCACCACATGCCTCAGTTTCCCCACTACAGAAAGGAGCTAAATAGCTCTTGAGGTGACACCAGTGAGAAACCAGCACAGTGGCAGAAGGGACGAGCCCCAGGGTCCTACCCACCACACGCACTCATTGCTCTGAGCTCTGGTGGTTTCAGAGCACTTGGGCTCCATCCTTGAGGAACCATCATGGCCTGATCCTGTGTCCTGGCCTGGCTCTGCTGGCGCTCATTTGTTCCTCTCTTCTGCCGCACACCTGAGCAGAGAGGAAATGACACTTCTATTGAGAAACATAGGGCTCCTCAAAGCTCATTTCAACCTCCCAGGAACATTCCCCTCCCGCACACCCTCCTCCTCCTCCCCTTCTCTCTGCACTCCAGTCATTCAGTCCTTTCCCCTTTTTCTGCTCTGCAATAGTCACTCTTGGCTTGCACCAACGCCCGATTCCCCAGGGCTGTAGCTGACAGCTTCCATCACTTGGGGCATGGTTTTATTTAGCCATTAAAGCTGTATCCTGAATGTGGCCGTAAAGCACATTCATCCTTTATGACTGAACTTGGAGCCAAATTAGTCTCAGTTTACAGCTCGTGCTCTGTACGTGGCATTTACCATAGGCTTTGCCATGACTGTGCTGACACTAAATGCAAGTGGGAATGGAGGAGAAAGGAAACATCCGGACAGAGGTCGATGGCACGGGCAGGGGATGAGCAGCAGCATCCCCACGGTGCCACCACCAGCCCTGCTGCCGGGGTTACCGGGGCAGCTCAGCTATCCCGGCCAGCGCCGCGCCTCTCCAGAGAGATTAGGGCTGTAATCTGGAGAACAATGTACCTGTTGGATAAGAGCCTGGGCCCGGACCCACTGCGAGGGCCGGGGAACACAGGTCAAGCCTTTCAAGTGACGACTGCAGTTGCCAGCTTGCTGCATGTACTGAAAACATGCCTCAAGCGCAGGGTAAATAGAGGAGGCAAATAATTTCCAGGCGCAGCCATGGAAAGCCAACAGCTCCAACAAATGAGGCTGCAAGGGCTTTGCTCTTCAGAGAACAAGGCTTCAAGCTCAGGTCCAAACCTTCCTCTCCAAGGACAGTTCCAGCTTTCCAAAGCAAAACCAATCGCAAGGCAAAGCCATCTGAATCCAATCGCTGCTCACTCAGGCAGATCCATCCTTGTCACCAAAGCACGGAAATTCAATATATGGGAAGAACTTGCAACAAAAAAAAGCAGTTCTGTTTATTTTCATTGCAGCGTGTTTGGCCGAAGCCCTCTCCTTTTGCAAAGCAAGTCAGTAACTGCTCCTGCTTTTTTACCCTCTTTTAATTACTTTTCTAAACTAAATGAAACCCAACAGGAAGGCTGCGGGGCACAATCACAGCATCTTTGGTGAGATGCAGGGTAGCCAAAGGTGTAATTCCAAAACAAGACTCTGCAGTAATGGATTATAAATTAAAACACCATTTTGCCAATTTTCCTCGGCGTCCCCACAGCTTTTCCACAGCTTCCCCAATATAGAAAAATAATATCATAGCCAAGAAAGCACTTTAAGCAAGAGTTTGAGAGGGGCATTCAGCTGTGCCCTTATTACATCTGACCACTCTGAACAGAGGGAAGATGGGTACAGGCAACTCAGGCTTCGCCATCCAGGTCCTTCCATATGCCAGGCATAATCCAGCAAGAGCAAGAAGAGGAATTTATGGGCAGGAGCTTTTGCAGAGTGCTTTTTTGCAGAGAACATACAAGTAAATGGCAGAGCTAGAAACACATTAATGGCGATGGATCATGAGCCCCAGCTGAGCAAGGCTGGGATCTGTCAAGTGGGAAGCAAACAGGCTGCAGCTCTGCCTCCTAGATAAGGAACTGAGAAATATTCCCCAAATATGGAATATGGGGAGATATCAGGTGTGACAGTGCTCAGGTGAAGTGAGAGGGATGGAGAGAAGAGTGCATCGCCCGGACAAGCACAGCAGTGCAATGTGCACAGCAGGGCCCTGAAGGAAGCAGGCAGGAAGCCTGCTCGCTCGGGTCTGGGTCATCTCTGTTCCCAGGCTCCTTTCTCAACAGCTTCCTTCCATTCTGAAATCTTGGTATGCAAAAAAGGATGGTGACAAAGTAGCAGGAAGGGAAAAGCAACACAATCACCTCACAGGCTCTGGAACATCGCAGATGCCTTTATGTCCAAAGGAAGCAGCCTCTGCACGGACACTGCTTCAGCATCAGCTCTGGGCAATGCCGTGCAGGAAAACATCACCCTCCACTCACGTCTGCACCTCTGGGTTGGGTAACTCCAGCTCAGTCACCACTTCAGGGTTTAACTTTGTGTGTTCCATGCAGTTTATATTGCGTTAAGCCCATCTAGACAGCAGCGATTTCCTTGTGCTTAACAGCCCTCCTGTTCCTCTCCGACATCCACCGCACACCACTAAGCCCAGCTGATTAACACTGTCTCCACCAAAGAGCAGAGCAAAGTCCTCACAGCTCTTAAACAGCACCCAGTGCTCCAGCCTGCCCAGGCGATGAGCCCTGTAGGCTCTGGGGCTGGGTTTCTATAATGTACTTTCTTCTTACTGCTTGTGAAACACGTTAACTTTGTACACATGCTTTGGATACCCGCATGCACACCACAACTTCATGGATCACCCTGCTCCCCCAGCCAGGGGCTGCTCCATCCCATTACTCCTAATCCTCCAAAGCCTTCTCTTCCTTCCATGCTAAACTGTGCGGTTTAACCCTCGCTTCTCTTTAGTAGAACACTTTCTGGTTGCACCTCCTGGCTCACCTCCTCACCGCCCAGGGGTCCGCTGTCTGGTGCTGCCCATGTCTCCCTGCTCATCTCCTCCTGCAGCCAACCCTGAAATTACACCCCACAAAGGAGTTAAAAGCAAGCCTGAAGAGTTGCTTCTGCCCCACTTTGGTGCCTGAACGTCATCCAAAAGCAATTAGGCAGCACACAATAACTTTGTCAGCAGTCATGATGTCCTGCACGAACAAATGATGTGATGGCAGCAGCACCCTCCACCCCTGTCCTCTCCAGGGTTTTCACCCAAAGCCATTTCCATTCACAAGCTCAAATTCCATTTTCTTTCCCCAAACTTCCAGCGGGGTCCCTCTGCCCCACAGGCCCTGCCCCTGGCATCATCCTCACATGGTTCTCATTGCACCCAGGGTGCAGGTACCCAGAGCAGCCCAGCTCCAGCATGACAGCAAGAAAACCCAGCTCTCCTGCAGCGTTTTCCAGGGACAGGAGGGATCCAGCAGCCTACACAAGAGTGCTGCTCAGATTTAATTAAGCCTGTTTAGAAACTTGCTGTCTCGCTGGTGCCATTTCCACGCGTCCGGCAGCCCCAGGCAAAGCTGGCATTTACCGATGGGGCCAACATAAACTGACACCGGGAAGCAACCCCTTTGACTCTGACAAGTCTGCAAATAAGCAAGTGTCAAAAGGAAGAAGAAAAGGCAAAAGAGAAGGACCCAGAGGAAGGAATCTGCACAGGGAACAACTCCATCTGGGCTTGGCATCGGCGCGTGCTCACCACATCACTGCTGAAAGGGACGATGGGTTCTGGCCAGCAACAAAGCTGCTGGCTCCAGCCCCGCAGGGATCAGGCCAGCTCAAACGAAGGCTGCAGGCAGTTCCCTGCTGAATCGGGGGCCACACAGCTTGCTGCCAGGAGTCCTCAAAAATAACAGAGGTGGGAGCTTCCCTGGCCCAGCACTGCCGGCCCCAGGGAGCTGCGAGCAGCATCGCCGCTGCTTTCTGTCCCGCGAAGCCATCGCTTCCTGCCCGAGCTTTATTTAGCCCACGGGTTTATTTTCTATATGGTTTTTCCCAAAATAGGGCAGTGTGTGACTTTCTAGGTATCCCTGTCCCGCTGGGTTAAACCCGACTTCTGTGGGACGACACAGGAGATTGAATCAGCCACTGCTGCTATTACCACGCTCCAGGTTCTGCCGGCTCTGCAGAGGCTTTGTGGGCTTTGGGGTTTTTTGGTTGCTTGTTGGCTTTTTGCCCCTTTTTTTCCTTATTTTTCCAACTGAAGTGGTGCTTCTCACACTTGCTGTCGTCAGGCTTTTCAAAGGCGAGGAAAACAGCTCTGCTCAGGTCTACTTTTCCACATGACAGAATCACTCAGGGCGCCCTGGGTGACCGCTGAGCTGTGCCAACGAAGCAGTGACAGCACATCCTGTTCTGCAGAGTGCAACTATACTCAGCATCCCCTTAATTCCCCTCACCAGGACCTTACTTCTGTGCACTCTGGGACAGAGCATTTACACACCCAGTCCTGAAGAGGCATTCCTCTGCTCTCCAGCTGGTTTTGCCTATAGGACATGTCGGAAGAATCATGAGCCAGCATTTAACATCCTAGCCCAAGGCTTTGGAGGAAAGCCCATCTATGACCCACCACACAAGTTCAGGATGCTCCAGTGTTGTGAACTAGGGAGATTTTTCTCTCCCTGTCACAGGGAGGAATAAGCACAAAACAGCAGCACGGAAACACTTGTGCAGTGCAGAGGTCCTGATTCCCAAGTTTAGGTCAGTGAGTTCTGTTTACACCCCAGAGTTGAGTCCTGGGTCCAAGCTAAGTACCGGTTGTTTCACATGAGAAGCTCCTTTGCTGGTGGCCTCAAGGTCCGTGCCTCCAAAGCACCCTTACTTTTCCAGAAGGACCCTGTGATTTTGCCTGCCATCATTCTACGTCCTGGGGGAGCATGGACTGCACAGTGACCACAGCTACCCCAGTGCCAGGGCACACTGCCTGGGACACTGCCAGCCCCACTGCCTGCTCCTGCCACCCTGCCCGTCTCCAGGCCACCAAGAGATACCAGGAGATGACAGCGCGGCGCTGGCGTGGAGTCACCATCACCACCGCGACCATCCCCCAGCCCAAGGATCAAGAATGAGAATTAAAAGGGAAAAAAAACCCTCTTTGAAATCAGCTGTAAGTAAACACAGAACTGCTCTCACGAGCTTCAGTAACCACAAGCACAAATCTGGGTTTGGCTGGGCTCAGTGTTTTGCTTGGGTTCCTCTGCATCGCATATGAAGCCTATTTTAAGATGATGTGCTTGAGCAGTCCAGCGTGTCCCCAGGGCTAACGTGCACTCCACAGCCACCCAGGAGCCACTGCTGCCCCTGTGGCCATCAGCTCCCCAGAGCCGTGAGGGGCAGAGGGGGCCTGAAGCACAAAGCCCCTTGTTCCCTGGGCTCCCACTACCATAGGCAAGCTCTGGCACGAGCTGATTCAATACCCTCAGGAAAGGAGAAGTGGGGAGAGGTAAAAGTGTGTCTTTTCCAGGAGGAAAAAAGGGGGGAAAAGGAAAAAAAGAAAATAGAAAAGTGTAATTCTATAGCTTTGCTTTATTCCAATGAATGGCACAGTATTCAGTCAAGACCGGAGGAAGATGTGGATCACACTGGGAAAAAACACCATGTTTATGAGCATTAGTCCAGTCCTTTTCTGCCTCTGCACTGAGCAGCAGCCACTCTTCATCCCTCACACAGAGCAAAGACATTAAAAGAAGCCAAAACTGCCACGGGGAGAGAAAAAGCTGTGGTTTTGACCTAGTCCATGTTTGACACAGGGCTCAGCACCCAGTGAGCTGGGGATCTAAACCTCCCTGAGGCTCAAGGAAGGGGAGGATTGTCCGGCTGGATGCTGGCTTGGCTCCAGTGAACAATACAAATAACAAAAATCAAACAAAAGAAAACCAAGTCATTCTCTCTTGTTGGTTATTTGCCCCCGAATCAAGGATCTGCATCTTCACCAGGCATAAAAGCACGAAGAGGAAGGGGAATGGGGGTTCCTAGCGTCTGCCTGAGAAGATGGAAGAACATTGAGATTCATCCTGAATTACAAAGAGAAAAGGGAAAGAGAAAACGTCACTACATGGAGCCTGCTCACCGCCCAGCCCAACAACGCCTTCGGGCACCAGCAAGGAGGAACACTATGACCGGGTGTGCTGGGGCTGTCGCTCCCCAACACCGACGCTATGAGCTCTGTCCTTCCCCACAGGAGCACCTGGCTGCTGCCTGGCGTGGCAAGGAAGCTGCAGAGGAGGACAGCAAACACAAACTGCCAAACACAAAGGCAAAGGAGAGGCTGCAGCAAACGCTGTGCAAGGCCAGAGAGCCGGGAATCCCAGGGCTTCTGCTGGCACTGCTTGTCCAACAGAAACACGGGGTTTATGCAACGCTTCCTGAGCATTCCCCCAGCCATTGTGCAGCCCTGCAGGCAGGATTCCTGCCAGATCACAGCCCTCGGCTCACACGCGAGTACCACAAAAGCAGAAGAGGCTGGAGGAGCTATTGTCTCTAGCAGAGCAGTTCTTGTTTCCGCTTGGAGAAGCTCTGGGGGTTATTTGCAGCCTCCACACCAAGGAGCGGCCGGCATGGCGCAGGCAGCGCAGGAGGACAGCAGCAGCTGCCAAGCACTGATGCTGTACACTTCCAGATGCTGTTATCCCTGTCTTCCTGAGCACTTCACAGGAGATAGCAGGGTGTCATCAGCAGTCCCCTACTCACATGGATGCTGAGGCACGCTTCAGTGTGAAACGGTCTTTCTGAAGACTCGATACGCTGGAGGCTTGCTTGGGAAGGGGGTACAAGGGGGAATGATCTCCTTCAGCTGTGCTCTCTGCTGTAGGCACAGCAGGGAAAGCAGACTGATGAGGATTCCCGGCAGGATGCACAGAGGCTGGAGCTGTGGCAAGGCGGATCCCCGCCCTACCTTTGCACAGAATCCCTCCCCCTAAAGCAATCCTATTCAGAATTGCACAGGGAGGGTAAAAGGAAGGAGGAGAGCATGGGGAAGCTTTCATTTGTTACCAGGTTCTGCAGATGTTTAAGGTTACTTTTGAAAAGGCTTTTTCATCTTGCAGAAACAGCTGTACAAAGCCTGATGCACAGCAAAATAAAATCCCCACTGATGCCGGCAGTATGGATAAGTAAGAAAATACCCATTGAAATCCTTACTGCTGCATTAATGATGGCTGCATTAAGGATAAGTAAGAAAATACCCGTTACTTCGATTTCTTATTTCTGAGCAGTAAAGCCTTTCAGGAACAACCTGGTGAGCCACAGCTATTTAACACTGTGCATCTGCACATGGGCTTTCTCGTGAATGCATTCACCTACGCTCAGTTCCTGTTGACTTCGGCTATCCTTACACATAGCAAAGGATGTAATTATGCCAGCTTACATACACCTCCCCAGACTCCTGCCTCCAGATACCACTGCTTCTGGTGCTCATTTGTACACCAAGAACAATTAGCAACACATGGGCAAGGAAAATTACACTTCTGAGGAACCTGAAATGATCTCACACAAGTCAAAACCACACTTCCAGGTGAAAAGCATCTCAAGTGCAAAGTGCCGAGCACCTTCCCCATCTCTGCTGTGGGTTGTGCATCCAGGGGACGGCTGTATTTGCACGTCACAAGTTCTCTAACACCCCTTCATGGATGGGATGTCAGAGCTGGGGTACTCTTACCCAGCTCACCCTCAGAGCCACTCACTTGCACTCAGTTGGACTGGACATGTTTTCAGCTGTACTGAGCCATCACTTCTTTTAACCCACAGCTGAGCAAGGCTGGCAGAGGTCTCTGGATGCCTGCCCTTGCCCCAGGACCAGCAGCCTGTCCTCCCCGGGGCAAGGGGACAGCAGCCCAGCTCAGGGCTTACCAAGGCACATTCACACTGCTCGAAGCACAGGCGCTCAGCAGCAGAGGGAGGAAACCCAGAGCGTGCCAGAGCCCTGCCTGACGAGTGTTAGAAAAGCTACAAAGCTGCACACAAAATCCATCCAACCACTGCACTTCCCTGGGAGATAAGGGCCCAGGGGCAGTGTGCCTTGGCCAGGAGGCTGAGTGCCTCCGTGCTCCCAGCCAGATGGAAAGCAGAGACCTGCTGAAAGCCTGGCTTCCGAAACCTCCTCCCTTCCACCAGCTCACTCATCAGGTCCAGGAACGGATACTGCCTCTCCTATTAACCTCGGCACTCACACACGCAAAACATACTTCTGTAGGCAAAATTTACTCTTCTTTACCTGCTGGCAAAGCATCCTGCTGCTGTCACTGCTGGAGCAGGGAAGCAGAGTGATCAGCTCTTCATCACAGGGGAGAGGAGGTCCATCTTTGCTGGACCAGGACCACCAGCACCACTATGCTCTGTGCTTTGTGGGACTGGGGACAGCGCCAAGGATGCTGGATCAAGTTTGCTGCAGAAATAGAGCACACAACACAGCAAACTGCTATGAAATACAAGTATTAATCATGCCGGGGGGGGGGGGTGACATACAGATGTGGCTTTGCCTACCCTGAAAGAAGTCACCAAACCCAATTCACGCCCATTGACAGCTCATCCCCAAGTATTTACCATTTGAAGGATGGCTGTTATCTTTTCAAACAGGGTGCTGTATGATTTACAAAAATACATCTGAGTGGCACAGTTGTAGGTTGGTTTTATTTATTCCTTCTCCAGGAGTGAATTACTCAGTTTTCCAGCATCCCAGCACAGAAACCCTTCCCACTGCTTACACTGAGATGTACAGTACGTGCTTCAGTGCTTTAGCAGCTGTGCATTCTGTCTGTCCTTCGTGACAGCCATGAGCCCAACTGCAGCACCGACACACTGCTTTAAGCACATTCGCACTTTGGTGTCCACTTAAGTATAAATGCATATTTGTATTTGTCATGCGTTCAGGAAGACTGTCCAAAGTCTTACAGGGCTTGGAACAACAATTACAATCAGGAAGTGAGCAGATGAGATATCGCCCATCTTTCTATGGAGCAGAAATCCCATTTCGATCATTATAGGGATATATGCAATACTAAACTCAAGTTACCTGGTACAGGAAAAAAACCAGGATTCTACAAAGACAATTTCATGCTGTTGCTGTCAGATACGATTTTGGAGAAGAAAACGCATTTTTAACTGCTATCACAGAAGATTTCTATGGAAAACAATCCACCAGAGCTACCGCAGCACATAGTGAGGAGCAAGCGGAGATGCCAGAGCCACAAAGGACTTCACTTACCAAACGGATGGCTCTAGCACATGTGTGTGCATCACCTTTCACAGAAACTGGATCCTTCACCACACACAGCCGCTCCTTCAAGCCCTTTGGCATTCTTTGTGCATCCCTGGATGGACAGAATAATGCAAAATAGCCATTAGCCAAGATTCTTAGGCATTAGTGAGATTGTGCACCTTGCTGCTGGAGCATAAAACCTGCCATCGTTAGTGCATCGGCTGAGGGAGCCTGGGGGTGCTCCAGGGAGAGTTCTTAAGATGGGTGATAAGAGATTATATCTCGATGCTTGAAAGTTTTAATGAATATTTATGCTTTTGACCTTTATATTCAAATCTGATAGATCTTAACTGCTCTCCCAGCAGCATTGGTTCTGCTGTGGAGGAGCAGCATCTCCAGCGGCAGATGCAAGGGGACAGAAGGAGCAAACCCTTGACCCCATGGCTTGCCTCTCCTTGTTCCCCCAGTGAAGCAAGCCCAGCAGCAGCCTGTGGATGACTTACTCCGCAGAGCACCATAGCTTTAACCACCTCCTGCAAGCGGAAAGGAGGACGCCAGGGAGAAAAGGCAAACGTTATTGTGTCTGGAGAACGGAGGCTAAGTGGAGCAGAAGTGTTTAAATAGACAAGAATCTTGTCCAGGAAACTGAGCCCTAATAATGACATTTCAGCTTACTGCAAAGGCGGCTTCTTCCCCAGCTGCTTCCACGGTCTCTGTCTGCTCCCATCCTTCCAGCACTGCCCCAGGCCTTGTCACCCCTCTCGGAGGCTACAAAACACCCCATGATTTTCCAGGCTGCCTTCACTCCGTTCTCCAGCTTTCCCCCCTTCACTAACAGTCTGATTCTCTATTTGATTCCCTGCTGTTTCCTCCTCCAGGCTGTCATGGCAAACACACCACAGCACCCCCCAGCCCCTTCATCCTCACTGGGAGAGCCTGGTCCTGCTCATACAGACATCCTGCTCAGAGACCACAGGGCCAGGTACCAGCACAAGCACATCCTAAGCTCACCCCCAGCATCTGTTCCTAAACGTGGAGTTTTACCAGGGATGAAGGGGGACACAGCAACATGTTCCACCTCCCCATCAACATTCCGAACCCTGGCCAAAGCATGGAGATGTCCCAGCTATCCGGACAGCTGCAAATTATTTCTTTACTCATTCATTTTGTACGGGCAAGCTTCCCAAGCCAACCCCCTAACAAAACCCAAACCGCCCCGGGACACCAGCGCCATATGGGGATGTCAAGATTCACTGCTTGTGGAGCAGAAAGGCCCTTTCTGTAGCGGGTACCTCATCAAGGGAAGACAGGAAATTTCCGGGAGCAAAGACAATGCCCTCATTCGTTCCTGCCAGCTCAGAACAATGCACTTGAGGAGCCAGCAGCCATGAGCTGGGAGAACAGAAGTGGTGGTCCCCATCCGGCTCTGGAAGAGCTGTCACTGTCACCACAGCTGGTGTTACAGCCCAGTGGGGGCCTTGGGGACGAGGAGAGCGGGCTGGGGGCTCCCACCAGGACTGTCACCACCGCACACCCCAGGGAAGGGGCTCGGCCAAGGCACAGCCCCTCGCTGCTCCCTGCTGTGGGGAAAAACAAACCAAAGAAAGAGCCTGAGCAGCCAGAAACAGGAGCTTGTGGAAGCCAAGTGTTGCCTCAAGGAAACGGGGGGCTGAGTGAGTGGTGTCGAGCATGGAAATGAGCTGGGCTAAAGCAGGGAGTTTGCGGCTGCTCGGAGATTGCAGCTCAAATCCTTCAATATCCTGCTGCTGCCGGAGGGACCAGAAGTCTCAGCAGAACCACATCTTTATAAGGTGACAAATTTGACTGCCAATGCACTTGGTAACAAGAGGAATAGAAAAACGAGGGGAGATAAAGGGGTTTAAGGGAAATGTGTCTTGTTTCCACCCTAAAGAAGGTGAAGAGCAGAACAACTTTTACCCATGGCCCAGCATATTGGCTGAAATGAAGAACAGAGAACTCTCAGGCTGAAAAAATATCGTTCAATCAAGACCAAAGCATCCTGACAGTGTTGGTGCTAAATCTTTGCTGGTTATGCTAAATCAAATAGGTCTTAATGCTGTTTTCACCCCTTGACTTCAACTGGGCCACCATCCTGACCTGCATCCTAAAGCCAGCTCTGCAAGCAGAAGATGGGGCAGGGTCATGAGAGCCTGCAGGATACATCTGTGTGCTATGGGCTTAATATTAATGAAAACATATAAATTAGGGTTCAGATTTCCCTACACAAAACCCTAAGGAAACTGGATCCCAAGTTTTAATTAAATAGTAGCTCAGCAGAGCTTGGAATATAAAAATCCCAGAAAGTAAAATATAATTATGCATCTACAAAACACCACTTAGAGTGATGACTCAAAGTATTACACTGATTTGAAATACGTTGTTCAAATGTGGTTTACATATGTATGTAATACTCGTTGGTTTAATAAATATGGGGAGAAAACATGGAAATATGTTTCTGCTTTTAGAAACAAACGGCCAAATCACTGATCCATTCATTTGCATGAGAAAAGTGAAGCGAAGGCTTCCCTGCTTTTAGTTTGGCCTTACCCAAGTAATGATTTAGAAAATGCACATTATCACCAACACTATAATCACAGCCCCGAGTCTATAATCCCCGAAGGAAGCCTGCGCTGCACATAAACTGAGGCGACTGGGGGCTGTTGAAGCTTAAGTTCCTTAAGTGTTATTTTGAAGTTCCCCTCCTATTCTGAGTAATAAAAGCAGCTGCAGTTGTGGCCTTTCACAGAGTGCTCTTCCCAGCTTGTTCTAGAGAGGCTCTTTCTAAGGTCGCCTTGCGGAGTTTGCGGTGCCCTGGCTGGCTGCTCTGAAGCAAGCGCACCTGGGGGAGGCTCGGCTTCCATTTGTGAAGATTGGAAAATTCTTGGAAGCACTGCACAGCCTCCAAAAACAAAATGAAAAAAGTTCCTCCTGAAAACCAGTTCCGAGTTAATGACAATTCCACTGCGGGCAGGAAGGAAGGGTTTAGGTGGGACGTCCCCGAGTGAGTCGGGAGGATGTTAACCACAGCCCTGCTCTGCTGCTCAGGCCCAGTTCACAGTCCAAGCTCCTGCTGAACAGGGCAAAACACCCCATTTCCAGGAGATACATTAAACATACCCCGCAGAAGCAAATTGCTTGTATAAGCACCGAGTAATTCTGAATACGTGAAAGCTTTCTAAGTGGAGCTCAAAATCCACCTTTTGATACATCCCTCGAAGGAACTTCAAATATTAAATCCTGGGAAACGTAGACGAAACCACGTAAAAGCTGTCGACATCCTCAATGTGTACAATGGGATCCCTTATGCTGAAGACACAGTGAAACATTCATAGACATTACAGTAAAACTCAGATTCTGATTTATTCCTGCATTTAGCCACAGCCAGGTTACAATCCTGGTTAGAGTGCCCATTTGCCTAAAATAAATGCTTTTAACGACCTTAATGAGCTTTGGAGTGATCCTGTGTTGGGAAAAAAACAGGTCATTATTTGGAAGGACCTGCTGTAACTTCCTCATGAGAGCTGTGGCACTGGAAATAACCAAAGTGGAGCTGTAAAAGTACAGAGGCAGATATATGACCTCTCCTCCTGCACCGGACTGAAAAACCACTGCTGTGCTACTCAGTTGCTTTCAATAAAATGCCCAGATTTAGGATAGCTGATGTGAATTAGCATATGCACAGGCAGGGAGGGGTTTCTGTAGCTCCATAGCTTTACAGGGACTTAGGTACCGTATAGAAATACAGAAATAGCCCAGGGCTTGTGAGAAAGAGTCACAGCCAAGCAAACCTGGAGAGCAGGCTGGTACAGCCCCTCACCCAGCTCCGTTTCTGGGACACCCTGGAGCTGGCCTGCAGGCGTATCCCAGCAGTGGCATGGGTTGGACCCCAATGGCTCTGCTTACTGGGGTACCTGGGCAACCACCACCTGCGAAGAAGGGAATAAAAATGAGCTAGCAGTGTCCTGTTATTTCCTTTGTCAATAGTCTACATAATCTGGGATGTGGTGCACATAACATAAAAGCAACTGCCCCTTTTCCCCTGCAGCAGCGAGCAGCACCACGTCCTGTGCTCATAAATGTTTCATTACACTTCTGGAAAACAGACAGCCGCTTTTTAGCAGTCTATGAAACAATATTGTAAACAGCTCAGCTATTCTCGCCCCCAGGCTTGGCAGAGGCAAGAACAATGTGCATTCACGGACAAAAGCCCTCAGCCACGGTCATCCTGACCCAGGATGCTCAGCGTCACCTCCCCACTCCCTGCATCCCGGAGCAGCTCCCACCACCGGGAGACGTTGGGATGTGGATGGAGAGTCACTTTATAAGACGAGCAAGGCAGGAGAGGGGGCTGAAGCCTGGTTGATAGGGATTGCAGGCTTCAGCCCCCGAGCCGGTGAGCGCGCTGGGCTGGATGCGCTGCCTGAGAAACAACCAAGAGAATCCAATAAAATGGGCAGATGGTCCTGGA
>JAOEHY010034517.1:37312-79012 GCA_025447955.1 Psilopsiagon aurifrons
CTGGGGGCTGAGGGGTGGTAACTCTCTGGCCAAATACAAAGTAATTAAAAGCCCCCTCACGGGCTCCTCAGAGCAAGCCTTGCATATGGACTTCAATTATTATACCACAGTCTTGCCATAAAAACACAAAAGAGGATCTCAGGCAGCTCAGAGGATGCATATGGCTTGTGTAGGTGGAGAAAGCTAAGAGACTGTTACTTTGGGTAGGAAGCGGATTTTCTCTCTCCTATAATCTTGTTAAATTACCCTGGGTTTAAATCAATGATTTATATCTCTCTCTCCAAATCCAGAGGGGAAAAAAAACCCTCTCTAAACAGCGAGTATACGACAAGCAATACATTTTCACTTTCATTTATCCTCACATCGCAAAGTTCACTCAGCAAACCAAAAGTGTTAAAGGAAAATACTGGGAAGGACTGGTTAAAAAGAAAACCTTGGCTGAAATGAGATGGAAAACAGATTTCCCGGGTTAGGTAAGTATCAGAAAATCACACATAACGTTAGACATCTGAAAAAGGAAGTAGGAAAAGATTTAAGAATTTGCATAACCATTTTTAGCCTAAGAAAAGCACAGGCAAAGAGTTTCATTATGAAAGCACATTTCAAATGGGCGGGAGGTGCTGCGTGCCACGATCTTCATTGAGAAAAGCAATAGCTTGTGCTCAGCGCTGTGGTTCTTGCAAGTGCCTGCGTGTCACTGGCTGAGGATTCCCAAACAGATTTCCCTTTGCCATGCTTGCCCTTTGGGTTCTGGGCAGCCTCCTCTCCCTTTCACATCAATTTTGCTTCCACGGGGAAACACCTCTTAGCAACACTCACAAACACCAGACTAGAACTAAACAAACCCCTGCACAGAGCGGAGCCGGAGGCCAGGCTGCAGCCACCTGCAACAGGGAGGGCTGGAACACGGGAATTCACACTGACAGCTACGGGGGTTCAGACAGGGAGAAGATAAAAAGCTGGAACACCTGAAACATGCACCTGATGGAGTTAATGCACTCCCTCTGCCAGCAAAGAGTGGGGAGATGCCAGCAGTCTCACGGCTTCTCCTGGGCACAAACACCCAGGAGCAGGGTGAGGAGACCCCAGGGAAATGCATCCCACTTGGATGCATTCCCCCTGTGCCATCCCCACACCACGCTCACCGCAGCTCTGGGAAGCAGCACTGGAAGGAATTTCCAAATGAAGAGCAATGCCCATGGATGAAAGCCCAAAGGGCGGGTGACAAACCTTGCCAGCAGCAGGATGCACCACTGCCATGCAAATCAGGCTGCTCCCGATGGCCCAGGGATGCAGGTTACCTCTGGAAGAAGGTGCACCTAGTAAAGAAATTCCCTCATTCAAAAGGATCGTGCCCTTTCCCACAGAGGGGACGCACAGCATGGTTTGGATCTCATCCCCTTGCCTCTTTCAAAACAGGGTTTGAATAACTCTGAAGGGTCTGAACCCGTTTGTAGGCTGCTGGTGAGTCTCTCCCCCTCACTCTAGCAGACACTATAGAGCACTACTCAACTACCTTAAGTCTACCAAATGAGCACCTCATCTACCTTCCAGTTTCTGAGTGCCTCACTGTGCTGCCATTGAGCACCAAGCCTTGGTGACTGTCCCAAGAGCAAACAGCTCTGTCCCATGACCCAAGTACCCAGCAGAAGGTTTCAGCAGCTGCGTGTCAGAGTCAGCAGGAAGCACTGACTTCATCCATGGATGTCTGCATCTCTGCTGACCCACTGCTTTTCCTCTGGTGGGAAAACACATCCAAGCACCATGAGGTTTTCCCACAGCAGCCCACATTACCAGTGGTAGATCCACAGCTGAGTAAGACACAGGGGAATACAGAAGAGCCTCCTTCTATTTCTGGAATCTGGGTGAGGTGGACGGAAATCATCAGGCCCCCAGTTCCTGTGAGAAGCCACTAATAACCTCCTAAACAGTCTCCCATCCTTTGACATGCATGCTATTATGGGATGCTGAGAGAGAAGCCATTGCGCTGGTAAGCACACAGGGCTCCTTCCAGGCACGGCCAGGATGGTCCCAAGCGCTGGCATGGAGCAGGATGTGTCTCTGCGTGCCTGTCCCCACTGCTGTGCTTGAAAAGGAAATCCCCCCACATGGCCTCAGTGACTGTGAGGGACATAAAGCCATCTGTTCATTGAGACATGCCTGCTGCAAACCAATTAATATAAAGAGCTTATATTAAAGGATCTCACTTAGATGCAAATCCTCTCTCGTAAACAAACCTTACAGGTCTCAGCCCTGGTCTCTAAGGCAAGGTCCAATCTGATTAGTTACTCTACATGCCTTAAATTCCCCCTCTGAGTTACCAAGGAATAAAACTGTAAATTCTCTTTGCTGAGATATAATAACCACTTACTGAATTTCACCGTGAGCTGCCCTTTTCAGTGACATTCAGTGAAACCGGGACCTCTGGTGCAAAACAAGTAATTTGACTTGCTGCTTTGCACTGGTTGCTCTCCGGACCACCATTCACACACCACAGTTCGAGATCTCCACTACGGCACAGCACACACTGGATTTTATCTCCCACATACACACCACTGCTGAGTCCTTTTGGGTGGCTGCCTAAGGCAGAGCACATCACACCAGGTGCACAGCTCGGGGTATTAAAAGCCAGGAGAATGAATCAAGGAGAAGGGTGTTCAGCAGCAGCTTTCTGACTTACTCTGAGCAGCAGCTCTGGAAAGCATCTGTGGGAAAAGCGCTTCATTGAGGTGAGCTCACCTGGGACGAGCACTGAGCACTGCCGCAGGAGTGCTCACTCCATGAGCTCTGGAAAAGCACTCAGATGAGGAAACACCATCATCACGCTACGGAGGAAACATATTTGCTGGCTGATGGTTTAAAGGTGGTCACCAAAATGGATCCACAGGCTGCTTGAGGAACCCTGGGGAAACTCCCCACGGCACCTTTGAGCATGAGCCTTGCATCTCCCCACCAGCATCCACTTCCTTCGCTCAGACAGTTCATTTGGACCCTCAGTCTTTCCACTTCCATTTAAACACACAAGCCTGAAAGCTCCCAAAACTGTAACCCAGCCTGGTAGTGCTGTTAAGCAGTGCTTATCTCTGCCCCTTTTAGCTTCAGTTAAAGCAGTGAAGCAGTTCCAGGTCACCTCAGTGGGCACATGTTCATCAGTATAGAGGGTTTGATTCTGGCCCAAAACCAGCCTGATTTCTGCCCCTTGCCTCATACATCACTTTTTTTTCTGTGCTGTTTAAAAACAGACACAAAGAAGCAAGAAAATGATAAATTCATGGGAGCTAACTAATGTTCAGAAGTATATACCTCAGCTATTTGGGTTTCTTCCCAGTCCTCATATGTAAAGCAGAGTCTCTCGATGGTAGCTGGGGTCACACAGAGGCACATCCTCTGCTCTTTTCTTGCTCACAGCCTCTGCTCAGGTGGAAACCTAACAGCAATGGAAATCTCCCAAACATGGACATATTCATCTGGCCCTGCAATAGAAGACAGTAAGAGATGAAAGTAAGACACATTTCTGAAAAGAAAAAGAGCTTTTCATTTAAGGTGATCCCCATTCCCAAGAAAGTTTCCAAAGACAGTGACTCATCTCCTTGTCCAGGACCTGCAGTTTGTAAAGGGAGGCACTGGGAGCTCCAGCACTTCCCAGCTGGTGCAGAACAAGTATCTCACCTTGGCCTGGAGGCAACAGGATGGGAAGTTTTGGCCTTACATGAAATTCATGGGAGAATTTGAAGTTGTGGGTGCCCTGTACCTGCATGAGGGGCAGGAGCTACAGGTAACTGCCGAGCCGCGTTGAAATCACTGCAAGTGAGTCCGGTGGCAAGAACGGAGCCGGTGCTGGGAGCAGCACTTGTGATTTTGGCATTGAAAGTGTTACTGAAAGCATGCCATAAAGTTCCTCTGAGGCTTTAATTTCCCTCCCCCTGAGTCTTCCTTTGATTTTCATCCCCTCCTTTCCTCGTGTCCTTTGAACTTTCAAAAAGGCGCTTTGAAGGCATGTCATAAAGCAGTGTTTTTATTCAGGAGCTCCTCTTTGATGCTGCTGCTGCTGTGTGTGAAGTGCAGCCTCGCAGGATGTGGGAGCCCAAGGAGCCGAAAGCCGAGATGGGAGGGAAAGGACAGAAAAGTAAAAGTGTGGATGTGGTGTTTGTCAGTAACTCCCTGCAGCCCCTCTCCTTACCTAACGTGGTGGCTTCCGGGCTGTGTGTCCCAACCTGCTCCTCCAAGGGCGCGCAGACTGGAAAGCTCCAGGGGGGAAGCAGTGGGGATAAAGAAGAGTGGCAGCTGGCTGGGAAGTCCATCCAACCAAAACCTGTCAGAGAAAAGACAGAAAGAGCAAAGAAAGGATTACATGGCACCATATAATCCTGCATTTACAACTCCTTAAATATCGAACCAGTGCTACAGGATTATATACATTTGGTATTTCCTGGATCAAGCTCTGTAATTCATCGTGATCAAAGCCACAAGGAGTAAAAAAAACCAAAAAGGAAAAAGAACCCAACTGAAGGCACCTTCCACCTCAGTGTAACAGCAGGCAGGGTTTCCTGCACCGATCACACTCACTTGGTGTCTCCCAGCATCAAGCCATGAAGTAATCCTAAGGATCTTGTTTGGCTCTACACCACAAGCAGTCATGAGCAAGCTGTCAGGTGCCAATCCCACAAAAATCTAACACTGCGTGTAAGCTAATAATTACTTATAGGAGGAAAACTGGAACAAGACTTGGAAAACCAAATGCCAAGGTCTAAGTTATTCCATCCCTTGCAATGGTGGGGTCACTCCGCATCCCTCCCCACCTGCGGCAGCTCTTCAGTCCCAGGAGAAGTGGCTGGTTCAAAGCACCCTTTTCCATAGTGAAGTATCTTCTCCTCCAACTAGAAAGCTCGGAGCTGCAGCCATGCTTAGGATGACTTTTTCCCCCCTCCTGAGCTTCTTTGTGAATTAGGACGGGACATTTCAGCAGCAAAGCTGTTCTTGCAGCACAGGCTCCATGGCACGAAGCCACCGGTCGGAGCCTCTCAACTTTGTTTAACCTTTGTGTAGGGAATTGCATTAACTCATCGCAAGAGAACCTCTCGGCAAGGCAGAAACAGATGTTCAGGCATTAGATAAGCCACAAGTGAGTCCATGGCGTTTATCAGCAGGGATGTGGGGTTGCTCTCGGATTTGTTAGTTTTAAAGGCTGAGCAGTGGTTGGAGTTACTCGGAAATAAGTGGAAATTATCCTGAAAACTGCTCGAGGGGCTTTTAGAGGAATGTTTTTCCTCAGTTGTTCCTTTTTACCTGCAATACCCATTTACTTCCTTTTTTTTTACACTACAGCCAAGTGTCTGCTCTGAGACTGAACACAGATGCAGCTGGAACAGGAAACTTTAACTTGCTTCCAACCTGGGAATTTTGCACTTTAAACTTGAGATAAGGAGAGAACTTTGTTTTAAAGACACATGTCCCCTAGCAAAAGACAAATACACTTCCACAGGGGTCAGCCCACAGTGCTCCTGAGAAGCCAATACTGCAGAAAACACCAGATCCTAAGGAGCTGTTATGATTCTGGCTCACAATGAATGATCCCCACTTATTCCACCCCTCCCCAGCTGGCTGTGAGGGAAACACAACACTGAAATGCCCACGTGAAAATGACTTCTTTTGATATCTGTCCCCCTTGTCAGGCACCTGCTGGTGACACCCAGAGCACAAACTCTGCTCCGTGAGTTAAGCCAAAGCAGGTCTCTGCAGGTAGAATCTGGCCATCGCTGCTTCATTACCTGCGTGTAATGAACACAGGCAATGCACAAAGGCACCCACCAGGTGAAACCTTGCATTTGAGTTTTTCCAAGTGCTCCATGTGTGACAATTCATTTCACTGCGGGCCAGTCTGTGCTGCCCAAAGATGTGGGTTTAAGCCAACTTAAGCCCCGCATAAATCACTGCAAAGTTGCTTGCATTTATATCAACAACTGGCTGAATTTATGTCGATAAATCCTGACCTATTGCATTAGCTCCAGCCATTGACAGGCAAGTTCTGGCAAATCCCCACTAAGCCTTTCAGAAGTTTCTGTCCCCACCAACGTTAGTGGGACCAAACTTTCAATCCAGAGAGAAACACCTTGCCCAAAGCCATGCAGCCACACAACATTACAGATCTTGGAAGTCTTGCCTGAAGGAACTGCGATTGTGACTCAGCAACACAGTTAAGCTTCAATTTAAGTGTTTGTGTGTGTATATATGCACACACGCACACAAAGGAGAATGAGATTCAGGGGGTTGAAGCCTCTCTACACTCAGGATTGTCCTCTCAAAGGGTTCAGAAGAGAGGCCAGACCCTTTGTGGTGGCATCACTGCCCAAGCAAAGCAAAAGTTGTACTGCCCAGGAGGTCTTACAGTGGATGAGTGAGATCCAGCAAAGCAACCGTGGTCCTTCTTGGTGCAACCAAGCGCCCTTGGGCAGCAGCTGCCTTCACACAAGCAGGCTTGAGGAAAGGAACCAAAGAGAATTTTAGGTGGTAAAAGAAAAAGGAGTGTTTTGTGAAGGGCGTTCTGTGTACCTAACCTGCAGCAGGGGGGGTTTAAGACACATTCAAACATCTAAAGCCACAAGTATCAAAGCTGGCACTACAGAGAAACCCAGTGCCCAGCCTGCCTGCATCTTCACTACCCAAACCTCCAGCCCTGAGGTTTTCATCCGCCCTAAGTCCTGCTCTGCCACTCACAGGGGACTTCTTCCTCACATTGCTCAAAGGGCTTCCCAAGCACCTTCCCAAAGAGGAGGGCAGGGGAGGAGAGAGCTCAGCAGCCTCCCTGCCACCACCAAACCCACTCTTCAGCAAACTAGGTCAAATTCAGATGCTGTGCTCTCAACTGAAGGTCACCACTGTCTCCCCAGGCTGCACTGGGCAAGCTCAAATGTATTTACATTGAGAAGATGCAGAGAGGCTTTGGAGCTGGAAGTGGTTAGAGGAAAAAACGGCTGTTAAAGAGAGCATGTGCATGAGCATGCATCTGAAATGGTGAATGCAGAGGAAGGAAGGAATTAAAGAGACAAATCATCAGACATTTCCCTCCAAGGGCAAGAGGGCGAGCACTGCCTTCCCTGCTCCTGGCTGAGCCCTGGTAGGCGTTCCTGGACAAACTACAGCACTGACGAGACATAAAGGTCTTGGGTTGTACTTGCAAAGCACTTTGACACACAAAGTCCCAATTCCCCTTCACAGAGGCAAAGTCTGACAAAAGCATAATGGAAACAGGCTTCCAAGAGACAAAAAAGCGACCCCCTGGCACACACAAAAGCCCACGCAAACTTTCCAGCCCGTCCTCCAAGTGTGAGCATTGGTGTTTCCATTAAGTGCCTGAAAGCTCCAAAAGCATCCGGAGAGAAAGTAAACTCATGATTAGAGTGAGCAGGACTTTCAGCTCGGATTTCCACACAATGATTACAAGTGAGTTTGCAATAGGAGCAGGGATTGTCCTGGTAAGTCTGGGGGCATCTCCCCTGACTGCCATATGGATAGGAACACAGATACAGCCATTTGAGAGCATTTGCCTGAAGTTATTGGTCAGAAGAGCTGTTGAAGGAGACTTCATGCAGAGGTAGGATGGAAACAGCCCTGGATTTGGAGCCACCCTGAACTTTGGAAAAGCCCAGACCTGGAGCAGGCTACCTCCCCTGCCCCATCTCACCAAGGTGGGCATCCCATCACTGAGGCTGCATCACAGCCATCACCCCCCCATTGTACAGACCATCCCTTCTGTCCCGATGGCACGGCTGCGGAAGCTATAGCATCGCCTGCGCAGGAAAGTTATGCTAGAAGACTAATTAATGTATTTTGGCTGTCTTTTAATGAACCTCAGCAGCTGGAACAGGCGTGGAGCCAGCGCCACGTGACCGCTCAGCTCTCCCTTGGACACGCTTCAGGAATCTCTTTGCTGCTGTCTCCGGTTGTCCTTTCCCACCCCCCCCCAAGCTGAACTAATCATGGTCTGGCTCCTAGATATCATGGGGAGGGTTGGGGGAGAAACACACACGGAAAAGCTGTTGTGCATCAAGCACTGGATTATCAATACACGAGAGATGATACAGCTCCCCACAGCGTTTCACCCCACCATTTTCCTCCACGCAGGCAGAAAGGCTGTGAGCAGATGAGTGTCTGCCATGGAGAGCAGTTTCAACAGAGGTTATTGCATTCTTGACTTAAGCCCATTTTTCTGGTTTCCATGCAAACGTCAATGAATTTAAAAAGGGAGCATTCAGTCGGGACCTTCCGATTCAGACAAAATACAGTATCTCTCTATATGGGGATTATACTCTTGCTTGGCAAAGGGATGAAGCCAAAGGATTTCTTCTGCCTCTCAAAGTTATGACCCCCTGACAGCCTCAGGGCCCACATCCCCATCACCTCCATTGGTCGCTGCCGCCGGTCTCAGGAGCGTTGGGCAGAAACACGCAGAATACATGTGGTTGGACCTCATACATGCACATACACACACATACAGGTGTGTGTCAGAGACCAAAGATGACAGGAATGTAAATATGTTTTACGCCTAATTATGGAAAGTACTTTGGCAGGAGGCAGCCAGCAGCACAAAGAGCTACTATTGAGATTCCCCAAGCCATGGCCCCCATTCAGCACACAATTGACAATATTTAGACAGTATGGGCTAGTTCCTTCCTTCACAAGGTAACTTCCTCTGTCTGGCAGCCCTCGGGCAGGCTATAAAATGACCTTATGTTTAAGGACAGTGTCAAGTAAAATAAGCAGGCAGAGGAAAACCGCGCCTGCTCGCTGCCCCAGCATCTCCACTGTTGCTTCACAGCTCTCTTCTTTGTCCTTGGGTACACGCAGCTTCTTGGCTTGAATGGAGCTGAAGAGCTCCTGAAACAGATGCCCACACACCGCTGGGCAGGCAGCGGCCTGGGCGCACTGGGTGACCACACTGCATAGCACACACTGATGGCTGCATGAAGCAGTATGCACCATGCACCGGGAAGAGAAGTGAAGGAAAATAGAAAGGGTGGCATGCAGATTCAGATTTATTAATCCCAAAGGAATTTAGTTTGGGGTTCTGCCTCTCCCATCTCTCCCCCCCCCCCCCCCATTTCCAAGCTTCCCCTAGGCAATGAGATGCTCAAAAGCTTTCTTGCTTTTCCACTATGCAGCTGTGCTAGCACTGCCTTTCTCGCTGTGCAGTGCCCCATTCCAATCTGCTACCAGTAGCATTGGGTTCCAGACCACAAGGTACATTGGCTTCTGAAAGTCTGGCTTCTCAAACCAAATAAAAAGCTTTTCATTGACACTCAAATGTAGGTGCAGCAAGTCAAAAGCCTTATTTTCATGTTTTACAGTGCTCCCACCTGAATAAATTCATTTTAAGTGCCACTTTTCCATTTGTGGATTAGGAAATGTTGGGAGGTCTGGATGCCACAGCAAGGTACCAGAAAGCAATATATTACCCACTGCAGAAGTCTGCTGGTGCTGCTCTAACCTGCAGCCATCGCTGCCATAAAGCTTTGCAGAGCACTGACCCACCTCTGAGCATGACCACAGCCCTGCCTTGGGCCCACAGCCACAGACAGACAGACGGAGAGCAGCAGGTCTGCTCCTGGCAGGCGAGCAGCCTGTTAAGCCATAAAGCCACGATGGTACTCGAATGTGAGATGGCCCAGTGGAAAAAAACTACTACTATGAAGTTTTTCCTAACCCTCCCACTTCCTGCTCCCCTTTGGAGCAGAACAGCTCCATTATACCACAGGGTTTGCTCGAGCCAGAACCTGCACGGGCAAAGGAGGGCTTCTCCCAGTATGAACGCACACTCCCCGTAGATCAGACTGGGGGTCCTGCAGCCACCCAGGCTCAACAGGGTTGTGATTCTGCCCATTTTCAGCTAGAATGCATAGCATCACCTTAAATTACACAAGTGGCTGTGGGCATCAATGCAAGCTCATGTAATAGATGCAGGCACACCAACCTCACACAGTAACATCTACAGTAGAAACCTGGAGAAATTAAGTCGTTGCCTCTGGTTATATTTAATATGCCAGACATTTTTAACCACATGGAATGATAGCATAGATATGTCAGAGCATCACTGGCTGCTGATCCAGAGGACAAAGGTGCTCTGTGTACACAGCTAAAAGATCTGAAGCCCTGTCCGCAGTGGGAACACGTATCATCCAATCAAACGTGGGAAACATCAGCAAGCTTAGCACCTTTCATAAGGAAGAATTCGCCAGGTTTAAAGTCCAGATCACAATGGGTCCAAAAGCAATTGGCGCTGTACAAGCTGCTTCATCCCATTCAGCACAGGAAAGGTTTGCCACAGCCCTTGGGAGCTCTCTAGCAAAACACAGAAGGTTTGAGTTTACTCCACGCGTGCAAGGAAACGTCTCTGACAAATCAAACCCGCGCCTGGCTGAGCAGGCTGCAGCATCTGGTTCCTCACTGCTCACACATACCAACCTCTCACAGTAATGCAGGGACAGAAGCACTAGGTGGCAAAAAGAGCCAACAGGTCCCTATTTATTATGCTCTGGAAATGAGCACTAATGTACCTATAAAATTTCAGATACCTTAATAACAACCATGATGGGCACCAGCCCATGTACCCAGCAGCACGTTTTATTGTTTCCAATGAAAGAATGGAAGTGAGGGCTCACAATTACAGAAAGAAAAGGGAGAGAAAGGGGTTAACCCCCAAACTAATACTGAATAAGTGTTATCAAAGTACAAATAGCATCCTGACAGATTGCTGTTTCCTTCCTGGTAATGGCAGTGCAACAAAGCATCAACACAAACAGCAATGCAAACAAAACCAAAAAAATGGCTAGAATTGGTCTGCATTCCAGATGAGAAACATCTGCAGGGGCAGATCCGATCTTTTCTCTCTTTCCTGGGCAATTAGTTAGACAATGCAGCACTCTCATAGGTAAACTCATTCTCCAGCCTCTTCTATCACCCCATAAATTAAATCAGTATTTTTGGAAAGGAAGGAAAAAATCAATAAATACCTCTAGATAAATAAGAGCAAAAGACTCCCTTAGATGCAGTTTAGCTGCCTGCCTTGGTGAACATTTCCTGTGCAGCCCTTCTCATTTCTACTGCACTTTCTCAAATGAATGGGGGGAAAAAAACAATTCTCAAATGCATTAAATCTTCAAACTCAGACTACAATTTTTCCTGTAGCAACACAAATAGCAGAGAACAGAAGGATCAGACCGATGCATTCACTGTATGACTTGTTACCAGACAATAAACAAGGACAATCTCATTAATTTTGGAGCCACTACAGCCAATTACGAAAGCATTGTGTTTGCCATAGACATTGATTAGAAAAGCTGTTTATTTGAACTAATAAAGCAGTAAATGAGCTGAAATTGTCTCTTCTTTATTTTTAATATGATAAATGGAATAAACTATGAGTACATCTGTTCCAAGCCTCTTTTCCACAACATGTTATGCCTGAAAAGCCTCTTTTCTATTCCAACATTTCAAAGTAACGATTTGTGCAAGGCATCACCTACAAAACATCCATCAGTGCTTACACAGTTTAATCCTCATTCTGCATTTAGCTCATTTTCTGAACTAAACCACATTACATGGGGAGGAGAAATCAGGCATCAGCCTACAAATACATCATGGGCATCATAGCCCATTGACCTTGCAAGCATTCCTTGGCATACTGGCATGGCTCAGACATCTGTGATCACGCTGTTATCAGCAGGATGACAAGAACAGGGCCATGCAGGTAGATTTAGATTGGGCATTAGAAAAGAATTCTCTGCTGTGAGGGTGCTGAGCGCTGGCACAGGGTGCCCAGAGAAGCTGTGGCTGCCCCATCCCTGGCAGTGCTCAAGGCCAGGTTGGACACAGGGGCTTGGAGCACTGCTCTACGGAAGGTGTCCCTGCCCGTGGCAGGGGCTGGAGCTGGAGGAGCTGTAAGGTCCCTTCAACCCAAACCACTCTGGGGTTCTATGCATACAAGCTGCTATTATTTTAATTTCCACCCAACAGCAGAAGAAAGCCCATAGACAAATCTGTGCAACGCTGCAGCCGTCCTTTTCTCTAGCGAGACACCACAATACCGCATTTTTCAGTGGAGTAAATGCTGAACCTCATTGTTTGCCCATGAGCTGCAATGACAGAGCACATTGAGGCGAACAGAGGGCCTGGTTCTGGGATCTCCCGGGATCAGCTCAGCTGGAGCTGGGAATACAGACCTGCTCCCTGCACTGCCCCTGAATGGGAGCTCAGTAAAGCAGCAAATAGAGAAGAAAAATTGTCAGCAGATAATGAACGCTTTATTTTAGGCTGTGGTCAAGTGATTTGCATTTCGGAGCAGGGATTTTTTTCTATTGTGGGTTTTTTAGGGCAGCCACAGTGAAGTTTCTACATAAAGGAAAAGCAAACAGCTGAAGAGTTCTCCTCGGGCTTTGATCCTCCCTGCAGAGAGCAAACCATGAACTGCTTGTTAAAATCCTAATCCGATTTAAAACTGCTTTTGAATGTGTTAAGGGAGGAAGCGCTGGGTCTCACCGTCCTGTCCAGCCCAGGGCTTTAAAGCCGTGTTCCTCCACATGTACAAATGCAGTATCCCCATCATGGACAGCTGTTGCTTTGGCCAAAACCACCCACCTCGATATAAAGCTATTCCAAATGGACAGTTACTACATCTCCTTATTTGAGTTCCGTTTGCTCCCTGAAGAGCAATGGCAATATTGCAGAACCAGCCAAATCCTACTGATCAGTAATTAATGGGCTGCTGGGGCTCTGTGCAGCTCCCCAGTGACTGAGCTCTCAACTGGGGAGCACAGCTTGAGCAAGAGCAGCTCAGTGCTGGCACTCACTGAGAAATCCTGGAAAACAACACGAAGTGCATTGTTTAACCCATGGTTATTCCATGGACACACCAGGGAGGATGAGCAACTCATGGATGCCTGGTGCAGGAACATCTCAATACAAATGAGACCAAAGTAACCTGCCATAGCTGGTACCAGACCACCAAACAACGGCTCATCCTGGACCTGGCCTGGGTAGGCCTGGCTTTGCTGCAACGAACCCTGATGGCATCACAACCCTGCCTACAGCCAGCCCAATGGCAATGAGCATCTCTGCGAAAGAGCATCTCTGTGGTGTGGATCTAGATGAGCATTTTCCTTAACATATGCTGAACTTAGCACATAAAACTATCTGCATTTTTCTTCCTTTAAAAATACAGTCTCAAAGGGAATCAGTATGAAGCAATCTGCAAAACAACCTAATGCAACCATCGGTGATGAAGCTTCAGCTGCTACATCTTCTCTTGCCAATGAAGGAAAACAACCTGTTCTTGGGAGAACACCATGCCAGAACCCACCCAGTCCCATTGCAAAGGCTCCCACATCCCCACCCTGACCTCAGCAAGTGCTTGGGTACCAGCAGCCCCATCCAAAGACTTTACTGACTAGCTCTGAGACAAACTGTTGGCAAGACACTTGGAGACATGTGAAAATAGATAGGTACAAGGAGCAGGGAGCGATCAGAGACACTCATTTCACTGCAGGTCTGAGCTCGGTGCAGGCTTTTAATGTAAAGAGCACTGCAAAGCCTGATGAGTGAAGTTGTTCTGAGAGCACAAAGTGTCCTTATTCTTCACAACATGGAAAATTTGTAAGATGCCCAGAGGCGAGCCAAGGGAAACACAAACTGTGATCCTGCCGTGGCACAGGGACACAAACCCTCTTACTGCTGATGTGACAGAGTGGCACGTCTGCTCACACAAATTAACAGGGTGCAGAACTGCCGAGTTTAAAGAAGAAAGCAAAAGGACTGCCACAATGAGCCATGCTGACTGCATTCCTCCAAATGGAACCCTGCTTCCTTCCTTTAGGGGAAGGAGAGGGAGGAAACAGGGTCCCACTTATTCGGTATCAAGCAGAATCTGTAATTTAAATGTGTAACAAAAGAAAACCCACAAAGGTCTGAAATGTTTCCAAGTGCCCTGGATAACCCACACATTCCCCAAGCATCCAAGTGCCCAGCCAAAAGCCACACTTTTGCCACAGAGCCCTCACTACAGTGGAGATCTCCACATGCAACTGCACTGGGAGGATGCATCCAGGAGCTCAGAGCCTAAAGATGGTTGATCTACAGAGCTTCACCACTCTGGGCAGAGTTAAGGAGGTTTAAAGCCTGGTTTGAGCAGCACTTGCCTTGGTCCACGTTAGCAGACAGAACTGGGCTGCCTCTATGAACATCCACGTGCATACCCCAGCTGTGCTTTGCAGCAGTATTTTGACAGTGGAGCCCTTTCAGGATTAAAGATATTCAACTTTATCTGGATTTGAGAGCAGGAGGACAGAGATGCAGCAGGAATGCTGGCCAGAGTGATGCTGCCTCGGTGCAGAGAGCAGAAGGGGTTTTACCTCTCACCACATACCAGCAGATGGGTTTTTATGCCACCCATTGTTATTCCACTACCTTTTTATCCTCTGAACTCCTCTGCTGTCAACAAAGAGATTAGCTAGAAAGAAAACTTGGCATAGGTGTGCCTGTAGCCCAGCAACTCCACTATTAGAGAGCCAGAGAGGTGGAGGACCCCCCTATGCCAAGAGCTGCACCAAGAGAAGGACAACCCTGGCTTCAAAGATCTTATGAAGGAGAAAACCAGGAACACTGAAGATTGAGGATCCTCACATCTGGGTTCTGTCGTTGTAGCAGGATACAACAAAGCTGTGATAAAGCCTTTTTTGGTCAAGCATGGATCAGAAGATGAACACACACAACTCAGCTTGGCATGCCACTATTTTCTGTACATACAATAAACTAAGGGATTGTAAGGAGAAGAGATTTCAGCATGAAAAGCAAGGCCCCAGGACACCAGGATCAGAAATGTGCTGGTAACTGGCAAGATATCACAGCAGTTCCTTTGGCTGGAGCCGAAAAGCAGCGATTTTGCCTTGGAACTGTCATGAATCCCAGCTCCAGAAAAGCTGAAGAGGCTCAGTGCGGTCATTCACACAGTAGGAGGAGTCTGCGTGTTTCCAGAATGCAGGTGCTGGTTCCAGATCGAACAGCACGCTTCTTCAGGAGAGAAACGATCTTCCATGTGCCGCTGCACACATAGTCATGGCAGCAGCCGTTGTGTTACTGCTTCCCAGCTCATGGTCTAAGAGCTGCTTCAGCCCAACTTCTAATACCTTCTGTTTTTCAGAACATTTCAAGAGTAGGAACAGGGAAAGGACAGCACCGGGGCCTCCCCCTCCCTTCCAAGCACAGCTTTTAAAGAGCAAAATGACCTTTACTTTAGAAGAATGTGCTTGGAGCAAGAACACTATTTTTTAACCTATCTCTTTCTGAACAATTAAAACCCACACCATAGGCAAGTACACAAGTCAAAAATCTCTGCTTTACATCACACACAGCGCTTTTAAATGACATCTCCTTTTTCCGGGGTGGAAAATCACAGTCAGCATTTGTATATAAATATTATTACACAGCTTGAATGTACAAGCCAGGAAACCGAGTGGTGCATGACAACGTGCTAAAAATTCCTCCCTGCATTTTTGTTTCACGTTAAGAACCCAGCACTGTTTGTACAGTAATTCCATTGTCACACAGAGCCTTGCGCTCACAGCAACCGGCAGTTCACACCCCGACACTCTGTCCTAAAACCAAAGTACAACAACACATAGGAAATCATCTCATCCCGTGTGACACTGAGGCACTGCTCTCCTGAAGACTACTGATTCATTTAACGTGTGCAAACATAAATCCCAGGTTATTGTCATGCCTTGACTACACATAGGCCTATGAACAGCAAAACTCTTAAGAAGGTGAGCATGACCTCCAAAAAGCAGCAGATGAGGAGACCACATTGGCATGCATCCCTTTTAAAGTCATAATAACATTACTTGTCTTAATAACATTACTTTATTTGAATCATAGAAGGTTTTCTAGATGGATTTTCAATCACAACAATCCTCTTTTATAGGCTACAAGAGACTAACAGGGCCAAAGACAAGGACTTCACTTTGGCTTGGGCAAAGCTCAGTCTTAGGATCAGCTTCCTATGCAATAACTTGAGCTTGTCTGTTGAGTGGCATGAGACCCTGGTTTCTCCTGGGAGAATTTAACTTGCTGCTCCAGAGCTAGAGACTTTAACTTGCCTTTCCAGAGCTAGAGGCAGTAGTTTAACAGTCCAGAGCTTTTCTATCTCCAAATAAATAACAAAACCCAAATTGAAATCTCCAGCTTTCAGTTCATCAAACCCTAATCCCCCTGTACCAAACGGTGAACTCTTTACTGCTAAAAATACACCAAACTGGCCTGTGCTAGCTGCTTAAGCATCCATAAATAGTGGTTTGTTTTTAAAAGCCACACACTTCCATGTGTCCACAATGTGCTGTTTGCCTTTGAAAACAAAAACACTTCCACTGGAGATACACACTGTTCCATTAAAAGAAGCCTATCCAATCCCTAAGGCATGAAAACCTTAAATGGGGAGAAACCACGTCCCGAACACGCCTATCACAAATATCCCACTGACAAAACACGAAGCACTTTCTGGGAGACTGCAGCATTCGCATGGAATAATTCTGTTTGTAAGAAGGAAGATAATCAAATACAGAGCAATAAAAGAAACTCCGCTCCCAACACAGATACCCTGAAGCAGTTTGCAGTGTGCAAGACAGGCCCTAGTTAGGGGTGTCCTTAAGCAATCTGAGGCGGCTCCCGCTGGACCAAGCAAAGGTAACTTTGGAGCATCCAACCTCAGAGCCCTTCAGCTGACTCCACAGCAGCTGAACGAGGGCTCCTGTCTAAAACACCCCAAAGATCGCAGCAGTAGGACAAATCCGCACACATTTTATTAATCACATCACTGCATTTGTCTGGGTATGACAAAAAGCTCTGTGGGCTCCCTGCCCCTTTGGCTGCCGAGCTCCCATCATTCTATCCATTAGCAAACCAACTACCAGAATTTACCATTCCTGACAGTTTGGGGAACAAAATGTGATTTGATTCTGAAGTTTCCATGTAACCATTCCATTTCTAATGACTTTGATAGTTAGCACAAGGTTTGAGGGGAAATCTCAAGTCTCTCTCAACACATGCTCTAATGAAAAGGAATTCACAAAATCAACGGATAAACAGGTCAAAATCCCCAACAAATAACTTTTCCCTTCTAACATTAACCCTTTCAAAGAATATCGGGCACAACTCAAAAGGCTTGGAAAGTGTTAACACACATTAGATGGACAGAAGACTTGGCTGTTCAACTGAAAAAGTGGATGTTTAGATTGGACTGAGACGTGGACCTCATCATTCCTGTAACTCTAGGCCCTTACACATATTTACATCAGTTTCTCTTCTCCAGTTTTCCATTTCCCAAACATTTCCTGTTTGTCCCACAGATAAGAAAAGCTCTCCATGCGCTGGGCACCAAAACATTCGTGGAGACGTGCACAAGGACTTCAGAGTATTTTCCCTCAGAGGAACTCGACCGTCACATCCCATTACATTTGAAACTCGGGCTATTTTTGCCCTTGTGCATCATTCAGCGCTTGTCCTCATGGGCTCTCGCCTGCCAGGATGATGACTAACTTTCTCCCTTCAGTTGTTCCCTCCACCCCTGAGAACATTCACATCCATCTGGAGCACCTCACAACAGAGTGTTTTTAAGCTACCCAAACCACTGTAAGCCAGGATCAGCAAACTCCACTTGCTCATCCCCCGTCCTGCACACGGACGCAGAGCCACTGCCCTTGACCTGGGGCTGGTGCAGGGTGAGAGTTCCACTGATGCCAACAGGGCTGTGAAGGGTACCCTAACCCTTTCTGTATCAGGGTCTTTTCTTAATCAATGGTATCATGTTGTCTACTATTTAATTAACATCCCATTCTAAAAGAAACAAAAGGGAAGCCCACCGCTCCCTGTGTTGCAACCTGCACAGCCTCACTCCCCACCCCAGCAGGAAAATGAGGATCTGGAGAATGCTTTACCCAAACTACCCATATTTTACTCAGAGAATAGAAGGTAAGGAGGGACAGAAATAAAAGGATGCTATCAGCTGAACGTGAATTAATTACATTCATTAGCGAGTGTGAACGGAACACGATGTAACAGCATTAAGCTGCAGCAGAGGACACAGGTTTTGAGGTGCAGGAAAATCCTGATAAATCTCTGGCATCAATAAGAACACTGGCTTGTGGGGAGACAGAAACACTCTGAAAGAACCAGTAACAGCAGAGAGGAAGAACATGAAGGCTCCCAAAAAAAGACCTCATGAATAACAAAACAAGAAGAAAAGCTTTTTGAGATCCACTAAAAGCAAATCATTTAACTTTTACTCTCCTTTCCGTAGCTGTTTTAAGTTTCCACATTACAGCACCATTCATTAGGCAAAACTACAGGAACCGATGGGTATTTTGACAAAGCATAGAATGCTGGACTCGGCCCAGCAGACCTGCCATAACATTCTGCTGTACAACATCAGGGGTGCTGGGGGCTGGTGGGTTATATTATAAAGAACATGCTAAACAAAACCGAACACTAAACCCCAGTAATTCTGTGGATACCTGGGAATAGCAGGTGGAGGCCGCAAAGAAAAGTGGGGTTTAAGTGCTCAAAAGAATTTCCTTTGAAATCATATATTTTCCAGTCTGTAACTTTTTAATGGCTATAATCTGGATATTTTCAAAGCAGAGACAGGAGGAAATTAGTCAGGAAAATATTTAAGTGTTAGAATATGATAATTGTATACAAGTATGTGACTCTGTAATACCCTGCAATACTTCAAAGAGAGAAGGGCTGAGTTAATTTTATTCTACTGCTGTCCCGTTTGGAAGAGTCAAAGCAGGAGGGATGGAAAAACAGAGGGATCCAAGCCGGTTTTGCAGGGAGAGGCAGAATTCCCCTTGCTCCGTGGCTCACAGGCATCCCGCTCCAGCAGAGCGTGGGGAGGAAGAAGCAGGACATTCACACGGCACCTCTTTGTAAGAGGTGTTTTGGTTTATGTGTTATTTGGGGCTTTCCTTCAGCAGGGAGCAACAGGAAAGCTGCCCATCACCCAGCCAGGGTGATGTGGGGGAACGCACCCATCAGCCTGCTTGGAAGTTCACAGTAAACCTTGATTCAAAACCTACACCACACCAGTGACTTGGTCAATGTCACATTCCTTAAGGATCTTTAACTTCCAACTTACTTCAGAAGTTATAAATCATTAATGAAACGTTACATTTCATCCTTTCCTATTATACTATGTGTTACATACACACCTCACATCCCAAATCAAAGCTAGTTAAAAATTAATGCATGGGGATGGAAAAGGGAGACACACAACCCATATTAACGTTACAGGGCACAAAGGAGCTGAGGTTAAAATGCACAGTTAATCATCACCAATCCTGGGGAAACAGCAAAGTAACACAGAATGAGTTTATAGTATACAAAAACCGCAATTACTTTCCACAGCACACAGACTCCATCCCCCATGAAGCTTTTGCATTTTAAACCTCAACTTCAGAAATAAGAGGAACTGGCGAACAGAAATACCTTCAACCACTGCAGCGGCTAAGCTGGAATTAAATCTGTTCCTTTTTGCTACGGGTTTCATAAACCTAAGTGCAGAAAGGCAACAGGAAAGACACGAGCCTCAGCAACCAGCTGTAAGCACAAGTGATTTATGCATTTGCATTGTAGGATTTCAGCTCTTTTTAAAGACACAGTCCCAGCACCTTACCCAATGCATCAAAACTCATTGCCACAAAAAACAGTTCAAAGCTGAAAGCAGAGTATTTAACTGAAGGGACCTCGGAGACCATCTCCCTGCAGTGCTTTATCAGGGCCAATTCTACAGATGGGGCACAGGCACACAAGGTTAACTAATTGGAGGTTTTATGCTGACACAATTAGTTCAGCGCGGCTATTAGTGATCAGTATCCTTGCCTATGTCAGGTGGAAGGAACAGATCCTATTCCTGCCAAAGCAAAGATGGATTTGCTGTCTGCTTT
The DNA here is from genome assembly GCA_025447955.1 of Psilopsiagon aurifrons. Classification (NCBI taxonomy): domain Eukaryota; kingdom Metazoa; phylum Chordata; class Aves; order Psittaciformes; family Psittacidae; genus Psilopsiagon; species Psilopsiagon aurifrons. The sequence goes on from JAOEHY010034517.1 coordinate 57,298, forward strand.
TGATCACTTCATTGCAGTATACGAGCAAAAATGTTGATATTTAAGTGTTTGCTTTGCTGTTCATCAATGACATCATTTCTAAATGGAGCCTTGCAGGGGAAAGTTATGTAGCTTTTTTAGGAAGGAGTTGGAGGAGGGTTATTCAAAGTGTAACTGGTTATTAGCGATGGTTTCAGGGAAGGACGATGCATTTCTTCAGGCTGCTCTCAGGAGTCGGTAGCTCTCTTTATGGACTGGTGCCAGAGAAGTGAGAACAATCCCAATACTTGGATTTTCCGGGCTCATACTGCCCTGCTATAGCAATAGGAACACCAAAAGGCCCATAAAGCCCTGCTTCACAGTCACCAGGGGCTCAGCGTCAGTATCTTTCCACAGTGTTGCTTTGTTTGCCAGGGAACTCCATTTCCTCCACATGAAAATTCATTTTCTCAATCACAGGTAAGCTGATCAGGCTGTGGGAAAGGTGCACCAGCACATAACCGCCTGATAGCGCCCGCTCTTCCTTAGCATTAAAAGAGACATGCATACACCAAGCCTATGAATCCATTAAGAAAGACAATCCCCAGCTGCTCCAGACCCAACAGAGACAAGAGGCTGTGTCATGCCAGGGGACCGCCTTCCTCCAGCAAGGGCACTGGCCACAGCTGGGCACAGCTGCCCCAAAAGGCAGGAGTGAAGGCTCAGGCAGGCCCAAGGGGGGGTTACATGACTGGGGGTAATTCAGGAGTAGATTTGTTTCCTCGGCTGAATGCTGCTGCCACATCTGAGGCTACTGTGGGACAAAAAGCTCCAAGCACCCAGTGGGGACACAGGACACAGAAAGCATTATGTTTGCATTACTAAGCGCAGGATGACCAACATCCCTGTGCTTGCCCTGCACAGCTCCATGTTTGATTCCAAGCCCCCCCTACACAAAGGATGCACTGCAGAAGTGACCTTCTCCTTGTTGTGCTTCAGGAGAGCTGGGACCAGGCACTCTGGGAGAACGTGGACAGCAACACTTCCACTGCCCTGAAAACATGTTTGCGTTTGTTCACTTAGTTGCTAAAAATGCTGGAGTCACATGGGAACGCCTGGGAAGGCAGCCCAGGAATGCCGTTTGTAAGCAGAATTGTGTTTCTGGAGACTATTGACCTGAACCATAAATAAATACTCAGGAAAAAAGATAGAAATATTCACAATTTATGGACCTTCAGATGAGCTGTTCAACCAGAAACAGTGGGAAACAGTTCCCAGAGTGCCCTCACCAACCTACTATCAAGTGGCCGTGCGCTGGAGATTGGTAAATAACCCACAGCCCTTCCGCAGAGGGGGAGCAGATCCCGTTTCAGACCTGGAGCCTATGATGGGAAAATGCATATCTCAGATTTACAGAGTCTCTGCCTGATAACAGGCGCTGTTCTGCTGCCAGCTGGAGAGCAGGAGCAACCACAGCAGCTCCAGAGCCCTGCTTACCCCTTACAACCAGGCCCTGCCTGCTCTCTACCCCAAGGATTTCTACCTGTGCAAGCTGCAGTCACACAGAAGAGCCCCTCTAAAACCTGTGTGCCAGTAAGGCCCAGCTTCAGAATTTGCATTTGCCTCAAAGCGATGTTTAACCCCAATGGATGGTAGATTTCCTGGTACAGTGAGTTCAGATTTTGAGGCTGAGGCAGCCAGCACATGGCAAACGTGAATCAGAAAAGAGCCTCAAACCAGCACAACCTGGAAAAGCAAGGGCAGAAAATGGTCCATTCGGGTGGAATTACAGTTGCAGGCAAGCCAGAAATAGCTGCAGAAAATGAAGTAGTAAAAAAGAGAGCTCCTGTTGGCCTCCTCACGAGAGAGGGCAAATCATGAATGGTTCAATGGGATGTGGAAGGACACGGACAGTTTTTGCTCTGGATGCTCTCTCTGCTCATTCAGGATCTCATTTCTCCTCTCTCCCCCATTAAAGAACCCCATTTCTCCATCTTCCTCACACATACCATCTTTCCAAACTCCACATTACCTTTCACTTTACTCTTCATGCACTTTTATCCTACATCGCTGAGCTCACTCTTTAGTTATCAGTGTCAGTTACTGTAATAGCTCATAAATATGGTATTATTCCTGGAAAACCGGGTCAATGGTTATTAAAAGCCAAAGTGAATTATCAAACAAAAGTGAATCCTGAATTACTGCAGCAAGAAGTGCTGGCATTATACATCCCACCTCAAACCTGATTTCCATTCCTTGCACTAAACTCCAAAAGAACCCTGACTGTTTCCATAGCCAGGTAAGGGCATAGAGTAAAGCAGCAAGGGAAGGAAGGAAATGAAGCACAGTTGGTGTTGATTATGCAAAACAAGATGTGACTTAAAGGATGTGAGTAATGTCTGGCTACAAGCAACAGGTGCCTGATAAGGGAGGAGGAATCCCAGACCTTTCATGTGTGCCGCAGGACAGGACAACTGCGATAGCTCCATTTCTAACACAGATAATGACACTGAGTCACCTCCAGGGGGGATTACGGGGTTCATGAAGTAGTTTCGCGATGAGAAGAGGGACGTGCTGCCCCGTGTCAGGGAGCCCGGCTGCCGGGAGAGGCCCCTGCTATGTGCTGAAGCATTTCAAGGCAGCAGGATAAAGCTCAGGGATACTTCATGATGCATCAATGCGTGGATGGGCACAGCATCCCCTCTACCCACCAGGAGGTCAGGGTCTGCTTTGACATACATCCACTCAACCCTCCCTCCCTCCCTCCCTTTCTGGGTTAAAACACTGGGCTTCTCTCTTGCTTCCCACAGAGGCTGAGGGGTGCACTCCAAAAGGAAGCTCTAAAGAAGTGGTATCTCCCACAGGAGTAACACACTCAATCGTTGTCAGTCCTCCCAGATTCTGACAGTCCTAGCAGCCCACAAACACAGCACAGCCCTACAGGAGCTGCATTCAAGTCTAATATCTCTGCATCTCAGCAGGCACTCCTATTTTCTGTCTGGCGTCTATTCTGTAGCACCTCGTTTCTCTTGGGCATCTCAACAAGGACCTGGCTCAGGTTGTGAGTGACAGCCCATGATGCCACTCCCAACATAGCAGTCACCATTTTACCAACACCTTTGTCATTCCACATCAAAAACCCCTGATTTTTTTCCAGGCATAATAGAGCAGCACAATAATTGCTCTTTACAACACACAAGGCGGGGAGAATTCCTATAGCAACATCCAGACAATTCATCACAAGCATCAAGCCATCAGAAATATAGGACGCTGCCCTTGACTGATTTTCCAGCAATACATTTCCATGCAAGAGGGATATAATCTCAGTAGATGAAAAAAATATAGATCCACTTATCCAGGGTTTATGAACTATTTCTAAGAGGTGCTAAAAACCTGAAATCTCCTTTTCTTATTTGTAAGAGGAAATGTTAATCTACAGTTTCCATCCTTAGAACACAGAGAAACAGTTAAATAAATAATGAGAAGGAAAAAGTTCTTCTCGTATTACCAACAGATGGCAAAACATCCCATCGGGGCATCCTTGGGTTTCAAGAAGCAAGGCCAAGTTTAAAAACCACTCCTTCTGTGATAACTTGAGCCCACTGCCAGCAGCTTAGGAAATTCCACATGCAGTATCAGTTTAGACAGGGAATTAGCTACTTCTTCACGCAGGAGCAGGGCCTGAGCGCCAACTTACTGTAAGCCTACAAACACCAGCCAGAAAGGATTTGGAGGAACATGAAAATCCCAGCAGATAAAGTCTACACATATGCTCTTGATCCAGTTTAAAGATAGGAAAAGGCCAAGTGAGCAAAGATTTAAGACAGAACATGGCTACACGTTCAGAAGGGCTCAGAAGCACAAGTTCTGCGTTCCCCAGGGGGTTGCACTTTCACTTGACTAAATTGCCTGCATGTTTGCCTTTTTCTGATGGTAGATTAGGAACCATGCATTTCCTTAAACCACCAGCTTTTGGCCAAGACACACACGCCCTTGCTGGAGACCTGCCAGCCCGCACTCGCACAAGAGGCAGAGCCGGAGAACCACGTTCCAACACTGAGCTGCTCCGAGGCGAGCCCAGGAGCCGGCTGCGGCGACTGCCAGGCTCTCACCATCGATCCTGCTCTGCCCGGCCCGAGGGAGAGCAGGTTAAGAAGAAAGGCTGGCTGAGGAGCAGCTCTGAACAAGGCCCAGGGTTCAGGTGATGGCGTTTTGTTATATAGCTTTATACAACAATTTTGTGACTGAGAAACCCAGAGGAGGAAGTGCATGTTCCATGTCACAACCCAGCTGCAAGAAGAACTGTTTGGTTTTCTTTAACAGTAGGGAAAAAGGAAGATAACCTTAAAAACATAGGCAGCAACACACATCCCTCTAAGGCAGACGCAGCTTCTGAGCCCTGAGAGCACTGCGTGCTCAGAGTTGTATTCACGCTGCACAGCATAGGCCACAGAGCCTTCCTGTGAAACCCCCCCGAATGTCCTCTTCTGGAACCATATAGCCTGAGTCCATTTCCTCCTCACCCCTCCACACACATATAATAATCTCTATATCCTTCTGCCGTTTTATTGCTAGGGCTCCTGTTGAGAGGGCACGGTCTAGCTGGGCTTGCCAGTAACTGCGGTGTAATTACAGTGTCAGGCTCGTTCGCTCGTACACAGCAGCCTGCCGCTGCCACATAGACACTGCGTCTCATGGGGAGACACAAACTGCCCTGCAACAAAGGACTTCCCGTGTGTGCTGAACACACAGCCCTGAAACACAGAACACAGCATTCATCTAGGACAGCCCTTAATTCCAAGATGCTGGACTGACACGGCTGCAGCGTCACAGCACGCCTGCAAAGCCCAAGCAAGGCTCAGAATTTACACATACGCCAGTGCTCTAATGTGAGGGGATCAGAGCAGATATTTATTTGTTGAGGCATTGGAGTCCCTCAGCTTTGAGATGGCTTCCAGCACTAAATAGAGAGATGTTATTTTATTCTTTCCTCTATATCAGCTCTTTTAAAACTGCATTTGCATCCACTACCCATTTATTTGCCAGTGTTCAAAATCAGACACAGAATTTCTATGCTTGCCTGTCCTTCAAGCGGTATTTTACCATAAAGAACACAACCAATAACAAAGCAACATTTTTAACAACCATATTCTATTCATTCTCAAAAGCAAGCACCCATCTGGCATATTTGAAGCCTCATAATATTTCACATACTTCTTAGATAAGCTGCTCTTTAGGGAGTCTCCTTCTTCCGCCCTTCCCTTGTCAAACTGTATTTGCCCATGACCTGTGAACACAGCTCCCGCTGCCCTCAGAAACACACACACACACAATTAAACCATCAGCCCTGGAGCACACACTCTTAGAGCAACCTTTTCGGTAGGGTGTAGCTGCAATAACATAACACTCACTGTTTGTATTAGTGCTAAATATATAGATAATCCAGAATTCATTCAGTGCCGCGCAAGGTTTGAAATACGTATGCCATAAACATGGAAGGGAACGAGAAGGGTCTTGGTCTGTGCTCTGAAGATGACACGTATTAGAAACACATGATTACTCTTACTGCATTTTCAGTGTGAAGAGACCTGCCTCCGAGGATCCTGGAGGATCCTGCCCGAGAGCCGGCCCACTGCCGCTGCTGCCCAGCTAAGGATGGAGATTCTCCATTTGCTGAAAGGGAAGTGAAGCACATAAGGATACCGGGAGCCTGCGGTTAGGGCAAGGTTTTCAGAGGAGCTCAGCTTTGAACAGCAAAATAGCAGTTCTGTGCTGAGGCTCATTTAAACATCTGTCCCTGAGGGCCTCACACGCGGCCCGGTGAGGTCCAGCAGGGCTTACAACCAGCGAGACACGCACAGAGCAGCAAAGCTGGGAACGTCAATGGCTCACATCCCAACGGGGACCAGCCTCCCGCTTCGGGTGGCTCTGCGTAACCCGCGCAGCTCCAGCATCCTCGAGAGGCAACAGCCACAGAAGGAACCGGCGGCTCCCAAACCCCACACGCGGATGCAGCCGCGGTTTTCACTCGCGGTTTCCCAGCGCGGCTGCCGGACGCGTGCGACGGTGCGGGGGGAGGGAAGGAGAAATCGCAGCGCGGAGCACGGGAACAAATCACGGATCTCTCCTCGCCTCCCGTTCGCACGCCTCAGAACGGGAATCACCCGGGGCCCCCCCACCCCCGACGAGAAGGGCTGCCCGGTGCCGCCCCTCGCCCGAGCGGGGATAACGGGGGGGGGGGGGCTGCGGCACGCTCACGGCTGCCCCCCACTAACGACCACACCTGGAGGGACCGGGGCAGAGGGAGCCCCTGGGGGGGGTGTCGGTGGTCCGTCTCCCCGCCTCGGCCGCCGCCGTTACCCGCAGCCGCGGGCGGGGGCGCTGCGCACGCGCAGCCGCTGCCCGCTCCATTCATAAAAAAAAAGGGCAGAAACAGCGCGAGCCGCCGCCGGGAGCGCGCGCCGCGCCAGCGCCCATTCATAAAGGGCAGCCGAGCATGCGCGCTGGAGCCCCGGTGCCCACCCATTCATAGAGTCCCGAGGCCGCGCATGCGCAGGAGGAGCCGCTACCCTCCCATTCATAAAATAGCCATTTTCCCAGGCAGCGGCGGTTGCAGCATCGCGGCTGCCGCTGACAGCGCCGCGCTCGCAGGTCCCTTCCCGCAGCTCCAGCGGCTCCTGCCAGGATTTTCCCAGGTCCGGCCCCCTCCTGCGCCTCGGATTTAGGATTAACTCGCCTATGGAGAGATGGTCTTAGCTGAATTACCTAAAGTAAGTACGAGATCTGCTTTTGTGGGCAAATGAGAAGTGGTGTTAAGTGGAGAAAGACAAACCGAGTCTGTTCCCCAAGGGAAAATCTTGTGCTCTTTCTAGATGCATTCAGCCAGACCCTTCAGGATCCCTGATCATCAGCGCATTTCTGACTCCGACTTTTCTAACAGCAATTATCTCTAATTATGCCCAGTGGATATCTGCCTGGTGCCTCCCAACCTACGGGAGACTTTGCATTCTGGAGGAATATCATGTTTCTTGCAGAATTTGCGTTTGTGTGCCCGTGTTTCTCATTTATACCTCTCTTCTGTGCTTGTTCATCAACATCTGCAGTTGGTGTACATATATGGCAGGCAGGTTTCACCATACTTGTGTCGCGTTTGAGTGCGGGGATTTTATGACAGAATAAGGCTCTTCTTTCTGTTGATAGGATGTCGTCTCCTTCATCCCTTCCTAAGAAGGAGCATAAATATGGGGTCACCTGGACTGACAAATAAGAATCGGGTATTTCTTGCTTTGGCATATGAAAAACTGATTGTACACATTTCCTCTCTTTTCCACAGCCTGATGTCTTGTTAGTGTCAAGTAGTTCTGAGCTGTCTCCATAATAGGACACTTCAGAGCTCAGCACTGGTGTGTCAGAGCTTTCCTGTGTGACCTTTGCTCTTTAACATTTTATTCCACACAACTGTCCTTTTCTCTTTTATTTTTTCTGGCCTCTGTGCCTTATTCCATCACTGTTATGCTCCCTGTCCTGCTCTACACTTGTTTTAAATCTGGATGTCTGGATGGATGATGTATTTTAAGGACTAGAGAAGTAATACAAGCAATAAAAATGTGTACCTAAGAATCATGTCATAAAGGTATGTGAAATATATTATATATGGAGGCAAAACCTGTCTTGATTGCTCTTCCCCACCAACTGCGTAGCAAAGATAAGCCAGGATTTTCTTTTCTGGTACCAGTCCTGGCGTCACAGGAGAAAGACAAGCCTGGAGACGACATGTTCTGAAAATTCATTATTAGGAGGGGAGTGGAAAAAACAGAAAGAGGCATATAAAAGGCACAAAGGTCTTAGAGGAAAGCAGGACTGGAAGCACAGCCCTTGGAAATGGCAGTGCAAATGAATATCAGCATTAAGCGCAGGAGGAAAAGACTTCTCTCTATTTCCTTAAGAGACCATGGGTCTGATTTCTTTATTTAAATTGTTTGAACCGCCAAGTTTTTCCTTAAAAGGTGAAGGAAGGAAAGAAAGGGAAAAGGAAAAGCATCCCTGCAAAATCCAGGGTAGAAAAGCGACATTCGAGATTCTTTGAAACTTCTTCAGCTGCTGCCTTTCTCCCATACCATGCTAAGGGTACAGCATGTCAAAAGTCAGCTCAGGAATTGCTCTTTAATTCAGTAAAGAGAAACCCAGCAGCTTTCCCAATAGTAAGGCTTCTCCTCTCTCCCTTTATTTTGGGTTCAAGAATAAAGCTACAATTTGTGCATGGAATCACAATGATCCTGATGACTGGCTTCCCCCTTCTCCATAAAAAAATGAATGATAGCAGGAGGAGGGGTTGTTCTCAGTTATTGGAACCCCACTGGGGATGTCTCATTGATAAATGTGCCATTTTCCATGAGCTACTGTGTTTTCTGTTGCTAGAAGGGACTCTGTATTGGCATTATAAAATTAAAAGGACCATTTCTGAATCCTGCAGTCCTTTTGAAATGCTCTGTGAGGTATGTGCAAGGGAGAAATTATTTGTTCTCCTCCTGAAACAGCAAAACAAAAGCTGTTTTCATGGAATCGTGACTAATTCCTAAAGCGTAGTGAGAAATGCAACATCTCAAAAAGCAGTTCCCCCACCAAAAAAAGAATACTCTATTCTGAGATTGAGGACTGAAATTCACCACCTTTGCAGAACCACAGCAGTGATAATTCACAGTTCTGATGGGTTTCCAAATATTAACCATAAGAGCAAAAGAAATAATCCTATTGCTGTACAATGTTTCACGTTCAGCCTAGCACTTACAATTGCCTTTTCCTAGGCAAACAGCTGCTCAAGTATCCTTTGGGTTTAATTCTTTTCAAATGCAATACAATGTATTTCCTTAAGAACATATAAAATCCTTCTAATGTGGTTATCATTTACTACCATTAGCTTAATAGATCATATCTGAGCTTAGTTTTCTGTCCTTAAAAGAAATGTTCTTCTCCAATAAAAAGCCTTGACTGAGAAAACTGAGTCCCGAGAGGTCTGAACGTTAGTGGTTCAAAATGTGCTTTATTCACTCGCACCATAGGAACAGGCTTCAGCTGGACAGAGACAGCTTCTTGGAAGTCTACAGGTCTCATTTCCCAGCTTCCGAATTTCCACACTCTGGCAAGAACTGAGCGTCTCCGTTTAAAAATGGCACATTTCCCTAATCAGCTTTCTGGGTTTTTTTCCCCCTTCCCTTATTACTCGTAGAGAAAATTCCAGCTCTCCTTAGCTAGGTGAGGCTGTTCAGGAGGGGAACAAGAATAATACATACCTATATTTTGTCAATGTTAATATATGCTTGACAGAAAAAGAGCTTCTTTGGGGTTTAAAGCATTTACAGCTTGACTGGAAATTCAGCCAAACTCAGCTTAATGAACTCCAACGTTATATATTATTCTTAGTCACACATTAAAAACACGTGCTTAGTAAAAGGTCTCTTTTAACTCCAAGTGTAGTCCTCCCTCATTAAAGGCTTTTATTGAGCTTTCTGACTTCCGTCAGTGGCAGCGTGGCCTGGCAGCTCTGGACAAGAGGATGTCCTTCGTTCCAGACAAAGGCAATGGCAACAGTCGTTCCCTTATCACCACCTCCTCCTCTGAGGAGCAGGTCCTTGGGTGATACCCTGGTTGTCTGTGGTGGAAGCCAGCCCTGACCCAGCTGGGGCATACACTCTGTAAAGCCCTGTAGATCTTCGCTTTACAAGTGCCTTTTGAAAGCAAGGAAAGCTCTAATCCCAGATACGCTGCCTTCATTTTCAGTGCATGTCCTGGGTATTTCCCTCTTTTCCAAACATCTGTAGGGAGGGGCTGTGAGTAGCTGTGTGGAGCCAGCAAGGAGGGTTTGTGCACGTCCCCAGAGCATGGCATGCTGCTGTGATCACCGCCTCCTGGATAAGGTTTTCCAGACCCTGTAACCAAACTCATCACAGGGGAGAGACTCACCATGGTTGTTCTGAAAGCAGTGATAGAAGAGGCATTTTGCACTGATTGCATTCAGTCTGAATAGTGCTGACTTGCACAGGCCTTGAAGTACGTTCCTGACCTGACACTATGCTACTTCAAAGTACATAGTTCTCAATTATGATAATTCCTCTGTATTCAGACTTACCTGTAAAGAGCCGATTGCTTTTCTTGGTTTGTTTTTTCCCTGTTGCCCTGCTTTACAAATTCATGTGCCCCAGATAGCAAAGAAAATAAGCCAATTTCTGCAGTACATTTACTGCAACTGTTCCTACCTGCACGTTGATCTTAATGAGGTGATTGTCACATCGATTTGGAGACTATAATGCATCTTTTGCCTGGATAATAACAGGTCTAGTATCACAGTAACCTAGAGGAAGTGTCATTCAGCTGTGAGGTGACAGAATTGAGAGGTCTCTGCTCTGTCCCTTCACCATCGCTGACTCACAGCAGAGCTCCAGGAGAGCTGTTCAGGCTGTAGCAGAGCCCAGGAACACGTACAGGACAATCCAGCACCAGCAGCCCCAGGAGAAGTCTTGGTCTGCTGAGGCAAATGGCCCTTCCCTGACACTGATGCTGTTCAGTGTCAGAGAAGGAACAAGCTGCTCATGAGGTGTAATTAAGGCAAAATTCATTAGAAAGAGATAAAGTGACCCCTGATCTGGTACATGCAGCTTACAAAGATGGAAAGAGTTATTGGTGGCTGCATTACTGCTCTGAGCATCCTGCTAACAAACACACACCCAACGGAGCATTTGGTGCTTTTCTATGATGCTTAAGGTTATGTTGAGATGTTTGCATGTCAGCATCCCCTGTGGAAATTCCCTGCATCCTTCAGAAACAGGCTGGACGGAACTGTGGTACCTCTTACCTGATGCTGGGTGTCAGGAGGTGGTTGTGGGAGCACATTTTCCCATTGACTTCACTGGGACTGTGGGCATTGGGGGTGCGTCTGAGTCACACCAGTGCTTCCCAGGGCTGGGTTTTGCAGGGTTGCTTCCAGACAGGCCCTGCTTCTGGGCTTGAAATGATGATGAAAGGAAGGGACTTGTTCCCCCCTGCATCTCAAATGGTGTTTAAACATGTGAGGAGGAACTTATTCTAATTATTAACTAACAGATAATGAGACATTGTAAACATTCTGTATTTCCACACTCAGGAGCTATTTAAGTCAAGATCCATTTTGGTTTTCAGTCCATGGCAGACAAGTTACCCAGCCCCACCTTGAGAATAGAGACATTAAACCTTATTACTTCAAAAACTGCTCTGAAAAACACCGAGGAGAATGAGCTTTCCAGGGAGTTTGTACAACTTTCTCATGGAATTGCCTACAAGGATGTAGCTTTCTATAAAGCGATGGAGGCAAGTCCAAAATCCCATTAAAACATAAGGTCGCGTTCGTTTTCATTTCATGTGACTGAAGAACCTTACAAAATGTTTGAGTCTGAAATTATACCCAAACACTTGAAAATAACAGTTGGTTTCCTACAACTTTCGGACTGGTAATTATCTGGTACAACAGTAATTTGAAATTGGCAGTGTCTTGCTGAAGAGACAAAACCAGCGCTGCAGTGCGTTTGTGAACTTGGCTTCTGAATCCCATTGTACTTCCTTGGAAGGAAGTATATTTTGACTTGAAAATTGCATGTGGTGAGCAGCCATCCAGTCCCTGGATAGCACGGGGGAGAGAAGCTTCCTCTACATGGGAGCTTGCTGACACGTCTGCTTGGAAAAGAGCTCCATTGTTTCAGCTACCTCTAAGGAATGAGCAAACCCCAATGCAAGAGTGTACTCATGCATTTGCCTTCTTGCTGTCTGCTTTCAGCAAATTGCCTGCACAATTGCACCCAGTGCATCTGTGCCTATGTTAATGCTGTAATAGGTCTGTAATTACTGAGCATCAAAGATGAACTGATTTTGTTTACAAGTATTCTGTATGGCTTTTTTCCTCAATTCAAATGCAATTTAGAGTCTGGCTGGATTAGTGCAGTGGACAGCAAAGGCATAAAGTTTCATAGCTTAAGTATCTCTGACCTATTCCACTTGATTATCTCTTCTGCATTTGTTTTTTAATCCACAATTTTCTTTAAATGACACATCTGGTTGCATTAAATGTGCTCAATTTGAGCAATTAATTCAATATCTGCCCTTGCCAGAAAAAGATCTGTTCACAACAGTGGCACCACAAACTTCAGTCCTTCCTTACGGCCATGGGTGAGTCCTACAAGCAGAACTATTCTCTCTTAGGGGGTCAACATTGGCAGCTCATCTCTAGTGACCGTCCCCTCCTTGGGCAGCTGCCACAGGCACCTTCAGGAGCTCCAATTGAAGCGGGGGCTGGAGGCAGCTCAGCCTATTCCCTTGTGCATTCCCTCCCAACCAAAGTGCCTCCTATTTGTCACTACTTCTGCCCAGAGCTGCTTCAGGCAGTGGCCACTTCCATGTGCCATATGCTCAATTAGGTCACTTCAACACCTGAGCTAACGGCTACAGGACGCCCTGAACCCCAGCTTGCTCACTGCAGAGGCCTTCAGAGCCAATGCAAGAACCCCAGGGTACAGCCCTTCAGCTCCTGTCCTTTTCCAAGGTCTTAATTCCCTCCAGGTCACCCCAAACATTAATTTTGACTGGGGATGAAGCTGCAGCTTCTAAGATCCCAACGCTGCTGCTCAAGGCAGTGTTGTCCTTCCTGACAAGCATCCTGTGCGTGACAGGTTCCCGGTGAAGAGGTGAAGAAGGGCATCGTGTCCTGCTTCTGGAGTGGGAATGAGCTTCCCTGCTGCTGAGCAGACATCACACCAGATACCTCATGACTGTTCACAGGAGTATCCTGCAAACTGATTGCATTTCAAAGGGTGACTTGCTTGTATTGTTCAGTCATCCTGGAACAATTTCAGAGTGGCTGCAGCTGCGTTTTCCCCCTCTGGGGAGCACAGCAACTAAAAATTGTCAAGTTGTGATGTCCTGGAGGATCTTCCAAGGAAGTCACCAGGATCCATGCACATACCCAGTCTCACGGGAGCAGCCTGGCTTCTTAACTTGCTTCTGGTCCAGCACAAGTCCTTAACCTGAGAACTTGACTGGATTCCTTGTCTTTACCATGAGCGATGGGGTGCTGTGTCTGTAAACAGCTACCTAGTACCTCTTGCCACAATCTCTTCTTTCATGCGACACAGGCATAAAGCTTAAGGCAGAGACAGCTCAGGGAAAGATGTGCTGAAGGCACATGCACAGGGAAGCATGCAGGCACAGAACCTGAAGTAACCACATCCTTAAGTACTGACATTGTCGTCATCTGGGCAGATCCCAGTGGAGGAGAGCCTGCTTGCAGGACCAGCACCACTCAGCTCACTCCCTAGCTCAGCACACGAGCTGTTTGACCTGGATCTGTCACCAGCAATCTTCTGCACTGCTGAAACTTCTCGCGACAGGACCAGCAGCAACGTAGCCACGGTCCTTGGAAAATTCTATAAGTGCCAGAGATTGTATCTTCTAAGAGGGGCCTGAAAAGCGACAGCAGTTAACTGTGGCAGGGCAGACACTGAAGGACCATGCGCTGGCACCAAAGCCTGGTAGGGTGTGTATCCGCAGTGATTTAAAGGTGATCATGAAGAAGAGAGAGGTTGTGTCCAGAGGAGGGGTCTGGGAATGGGGAGGGCTGGGCCTTACTGTTCTTTCTTCCAGAGCTTTTATCCGAGTAGAGATCCTGTGCCCAGATATCTGCAGGTCTTTTGCCATCCTGGAGCTTCCATTCCTCTTGCTCTGCAGAAATAGTTTCCCTCTTAGAAGACAATTTGAAGCAGCATTATAATGGAAGAAGGTGAAGAGTTTTCAACATTAACTATCCTGAAGTGCAGTATTTAGTCCAGGGTTCACCTCCCTTCTGTGCTAGTAAACTCTGAAATCCTGATCAGCATTAGCATATCTAGTTAAGCCGTCTTTAATGTCTGCCTGCCTATGGCCATGTCTGTGTACCAGCGTTTGGCTGTTCTAAGAGTGCCTGTGGCTATAATACATCTCCAAACTAATCTGATAACATAACTTCCATGCGATGTCATCGCTGGTTCTGGACCATGGCAGACTGCGCAATTACAGAGTTAATGTAAAGCTCAGATGCTGACTCCTGTCCTGGGGCTGTTGCCCTCCTGCCTGCTGCTCTCCCGTGGTGCCGGGGCAAGGGGCTCCCTGGGGGGTGCCCTCAGTGAAGCAGAACCCCTCCGTGTGCCACCAGAGCTGCCCTGCTGGGAAAATCAGCGTCTGTCAGGCTGTTTACGTTGATGGAGGCTGCGGATGCTGCTCTAGGGCTGCCCAGCTCTCCTCCATACAGTGCTGGCACACACAGCACCTCAAACAAAATAATGCTCCTTGGATCCAGCCTAAATGTATGGCAAACAGGCCAAACTCCAGAGGCTTGATAACAACCAGGAGTGGGTTCAGGCCAGATCACAGAGCCTCATGCTAGAGGGGAAAGGCACTGATGCCAGGGACGTGAAGGAGCAGACAGGCTTGTAACATCCTTCAGCATGCCATCATTTCCTCCAGGTACCTTCCATCTAGCATCAGCTCTGCTGCACTTACTCTTGGCAGCCAACACAGCTGCATCTCTCCTTAAAGAAAACAAGCCACAAAAGCCCTGTGAAGTCTAAGTCTTGCTGCAGACAAACCACCTAGCTCATGCAGAACCAAATCTGTTGCTAAGTTATGACTTGCAGCAGGTCCTTTTTGTATCATGACGTTGGATTCTGACATACAGAAGAAAAGCAATGCCCCACAGTTGTCAGGATCATTGCTGCTTTTTTCTTTGAAATACAGTAAATAAGAAGAGATGCTCTGAAAACTCTTGTTGCTCGAGTCAGGATGTCAGTGAGCTATGAATAATGCAATAAGAAAAATCAAATGGATGGCTGAGACCCAGCAGAGGATTTTAACTTGTGAAGAGAAACAGCCTAGGGACCGCACTCCAATAACCATCATCATTGCTAGATCAAGCACTTCTTCCTGCTCGCCCTGTGCAGCCAGAAGCAGCCCAGGAGGCAGGACCCAGTGCCAGCACCCAGAGGTGCCATGTGCCTTCCCACTCTGTGTCTGGTCTCCATCCAGCATCAGCCCTCACTCCTATTGATCCTGGGAGAACTGGCAGATTTTCAGCCGCTCAAATGCCAAGTGACCTATCACAGCAATGATTTACTAATGTAATAGTGGCCCCTGGTAACATTATTCAGTGGCTAAAGAAAAATGCACTTCCCCTTCTCCTTCCATAAATGAGTAATTAGTTCATGCTCCAGTTTTTGTTGCATTGAGGTTAGAGGGGAGCGTGTTCTTGCCATGCACATACATTTACTCGTGCACACACACACATCTTAATTGCAGTGTGATGCATTTTTTCCTGACTCTTTTTCAGGCTGCTCTAACATTAAACCCTCTCCCACTGTTGGAAAAGCTTCATTTATCTGAACACAAACAACTGGCGATGCCTTAAGCTGCGCACTGCTTCCTTTTTCTTGATCCCAGCAGCTTTTCCCCTCCTGCAACTTGCTCTGAAGCTTTCCTCACCCTTCTTTAAACTGCTCTCCAGCATTCTATTATTTATGAATAAAGGTCACCCCGTGAGGAAGTGGCACATCTACAAGAAAACAATGTGCACTTTCTAAATTTGAACCAAGTCGTTTCCGTTCTTTGATTTAAGTTTAGTTACTTCCTGTGGTTTCTTGTCCTACTGAATCTTTGGATTGACTCCAGGATAAATTGCACTCTTTCAATGAAATTAGAAACTGTGGCAGCAGACGGCTGAGCTGGCGTAGCTGGTAACCAGCGCCCAAACCAAGTATTAGCCACTTAGCGTCTCAAAGAAGAGAGCCTGATTACCTGCATGAGGTGACAAATCAAGTCTGACCCGTGTGTGTGCTCTCTGCTGCCCTGCTTTGCACCCAGACACGCTGCTGAGCGAGAGCTTCCACCTCCCGCAGGAAGGCTGAGAGCAACCTCCGAGAGCCGCGGCTCCAAATGGAGACGTTTCCTCACCAAAGCCAAGCCACCCTCCTGCAGATTCAGGGTTAGCAAGGATGAGTGCTCACCCCGTGCTCCGAAGCATCTTTGTACCAGGCCGATGCTCCCACGAGACAGTTTTGCGTCAGGGCTTTTAGGGATTGGGGTCAATGGAGGAAAAACCCCAAACCTTAAGTAAGTCACTTCAGGCAGTTTGCTGACAAAAATGCATGGGAATATACAGCAGGAACCCTAAGATGTTCTTTCTCCCTGGAAAAATGAGACACGGGCTCTTCAGGGCCCTGCGGTAGTGGTAGCCCTCCCAGGACAAGAGGAGCTGTGTGCGGCCATGGTTAGGGAGAGGAGCACAGCAGTGAAAGGTGATGTATTTTGTACACGGGCAAATGCTCTGACTCCCTTCTAAGTATACCCTAGAAGGCCTTCTGCATAACAATCAGCCTCAGTAAAGAGGCCCTGTTTGATCCAGGGTTGTAGGGTAGAATCACAGAATGGTTTGGATTGAAAGGCACCTTAAATCTCACTCAGTTTCAACCCCCTGCCCCGGGCAGGGACACCTTCCACTAGAGCAGGTTGCTCAAGGCCTTCAAGGGTAACTCAGTAACGATGCACTCTTTCTCTCCCCCACCCCTTTTCTTTCTCATTTCCTTCCCCCAGGATACTTAAGAACAGATTTTTCACCCGTACTCAGACTGCCTGATCAATGGAGCCCCGGATTCCCCACAACATCACCGTTGTCCCCAACTCTGTGATGGTCCAGCCCTTGCTGGACAGTCGGATCCCCTATGGGCGCCTGCAGCACCCGCTCACCATCCTGCCCATTGACCAAATGAAGACCACTCACATAGAGAACGATTACACCGACAACCCCACCGCTGCTCAGCTGGCAGCCCAGAAGCGTCCCCGAGGCCCCCATGAACTGGTCCTGACCAACCAGCACCCGCAGCGCTGTGAGCAGGATGTCACCCACCCCTGGATCACATTCAGCGGGCGCCCCAGCTCCATCAGCAGCAGCAGCAGCACTTCCTCAGACCAAAGGCTCCTGGACCACATGGCCCCAGCCCCCGTGGCGGAGCAGTCCTCCCCCAGAGCAGTTCGCATTCAGCCCAAGGTGATTAACTGCAAACCCCTGGACCTGAAGGAACCCGTGTCTCAGGAACTGGACAAGCACTTTCTGCTGTGCGAAGCCTGTGGGAAATGCAAGTGTAAGGAGTGCGCGCTGCCCCGGACGCTGCCTTCGTGCTGGGTGTGCAACCAAGAGTGCCTCTGCTCAGCACAGAACCTGGTCAACTACTCCACCTGCATGTGTCTCGTCAAGGGCGTCTTCTACCACTGCACCAACGAGGACGACGAGGGCACATGTGCCGACCACCCCTGCTCCTGCTCCCACTCAAACTGCTGTGCCCGCTGGTCCTTCATGAGCGCCCTCTCCCTGGTGCTCCCTTGCTTGCTCTGCTACCTGCCAGCCACCGGCTGCGTCAAGCTGTCCCAGAGATGCTACGACCAAGTGAGCCGGCCCGGATGCAGATGTAAAAACACAAACAGTGTCATCTGCAAGGCACTGCCTGAGGGCAAAGGAAACAGGCCAGAAAAACCCTTTTGATAGTTTGGGAGGATGGGGAGTGGGAGGGCACTCCACAGTGGCATTGGCTCTTTTTAATAACCTGTGTTCTGAGGATAACGTTAGTCTTTTGCCTCTGGAGAAAGCAGAAGCAAGTATTTCCACAAACTGAAGCACTTTGGGTTATTCAGGGTTTTGGAACTGGTCACAGTTCAAGTAGATGGGGCCAAAGGAGGAATCTTAATAACATAAAGTGAAGGCTGCAAACCTATGTATATCGTGAAGTCCAGCTGCTTAAAAACCCCTGGTTTGGACAGACGGCTGCTCACCATGCCTGCACACCACAAGAACCATTAACTGCTTGCTTGGCAGGCGCGGCCGCACACGCAATACCCATTCCCAGCTGCAAAAAGCTGCATTGGATTCGTATCCAGGGTGGGCTTCTCGGTTTTGCTTTCCTTCCAAACCGATTCACTACCAGCAGCCTATTGAAGGTGATGGGTTAAGTCCCTCTGCCCTCCCTCCCCACCTGCACCCAGTTAGAAGGGCCCATTGCACACAAAGTACCCACTTCTCAACAGCTTTCCGTGCCCCTCAAAGATCTGGAACCACGAGTAAGGATACAGTTCATTTGTTCAAGGGCCTCTCAACATTAGGCACGTTGCTCTCTTTGAACCCACCTGGCCACAGCGATTCGGACCCTCTTTGCAAAGCAAGCTGGTAGCAGGGTGCTCCCTCCCCGGGAGGAGCAGCAGCAGGAGCTGTTCAGGCAGTGGTACCAACACTCTCGTTCTGCCTGTAGCTGACCCATAGGTTTTGCTCAATGGAATATTAATTTTACACCACCAGTACAAACCCGCTCCAGGAGGATGTTGCTCAAATCCCATTTCCCAGTGCACGTGCTTGCTCCCCGCTGCTGGATCTTAACTCATGCCGCAAATCGAAGACATTCAGTGTTCCTTTCTCTAAACCTCTTAAGCTCTGTTGAGAAGTCACAAAAACCTAAGTGTCCCATACACCTGGGTGTATTTTGTCGGGCTATCAATCCAGTACCTCCTCTCCTGGAACAAGCTCCTCTTTGCTCATTAACTATTGAGATTTTTGAGTTTTGTGTCTTGGGGATGAACAGCGTTTGCTGGAGCAGAGCCCATTCCCCATCTCTCTTGCTGCTGTTTGACTTCTGCCTCCTCTGTACAAAAACGTGTCTTTTTAAGTGTACAGAATGCTCTTCATGTTCGTTTTAGTGCTAAGAAACACATGGGAAAGCCAGGGGAGGGAAGAGAGGCTCTTTAAAGAATGTGCCCATGGTTTTCAGTAAGTGAATATCATAGGCTTTGCCCATGCACTCATCCTGGGGCTGGTTCTGCATTCCCTTAGGATGCAGCAACCCCTGAAGATGCAGTAACCCCTTTCTCTTGATAACTACAAGGTGCTAAGTAAATCTCTCGGTCCAGCCATGCAACACTCCGAAGCGGGCAGGTACTTGTTGCATGCAGAAACCTGATCTAGTCTTTTTTCTTTGCAATTAGAGGAAGTTTCCTCAGTAAATGCACAGCAGTGTCAGTGAAATGTCATCTCCAATTAGATAAGCAATAGGCAGAGCTCATGTAGCATTTCCAGGAATCCCATTGACTTGGTTGCAGTACAGTCGCTGCGTAGGGGTTGGCAGGAGGGTACTGATGGGATTTGTGGTGTCTTTTGGTTTTGGAATTCAACCTGGATGTCTGGGTTTAGTTAGGCTCAATTGCAGATACAAAAAGAGGGATGCTACATCTGTCAGCAGATACCGAGTCCTGTAGTTTATCCTCATGCTGACACCTCCGGAGACACCAGGAAGGAGGAAGCAGGTGGGGATCCAGAACCGTATTGATTATCTTGCACAAACTGGAGGGGAAGAGATAAAAGGAAAACCAACCCCAAACCAGCTGAACTGTTGGTTGAATGTATAAGGTATTGTATTTAATAAGAGAAATCATTTCGCTAAGATGCAAATAGACTGGAGAACGCTGCCCTCCTCTATTGGGACCATACAGTATCCAAATGGCTTCCACCAGTGGTTGTTTTGCCTTTTTGACCCTCTGTCCCTGGCTGTTTCAGCGGGGACCTGTGCTGAAAACCTGCAATAGCAAAGCCCATGGCTTAGATGCGTGGTCCTTGCAAGCAAACACAACACTGGAGTGGTCGCCACTGTGCCAATCTACACTCATGTACATACACCCAGCAATCCCAAATGGATTTACGTTCATTGTACATAGCTGTAAACTATTTCTCTGTTGGTTTCTTTTAATATATAAGTCCTGTAAGCCGGTCCCATGCTGGAAGACTGTAAAGCATTAGTGGATGTGTTAGAGCAGTGGTAAATGTAGCAGAGCAACCCTCCCTCTTCTCCTCAGTCTCCCAGCCCCATGGTCAGACCCTGCTCCATTAGCTCATGGTCCAAGGCATGGCAAAGAAGTGCTGAGCTCCTTGCTGAGCACTCATAAAGGTTCGGGGTCAGCCAAGGTGGGGGCTTTGCTGGAGGGTACATTTCCAGTCAAGGAATCCTTATTCCTTCTCTTCCCTCATCCCAATGCCTCCTTTCTCCCATCCCCTTTCAAGGTACTTGAGTCTCCTGCCAAACCCTGAGACGTACCATGGGCATGGTGCAACCCCAGCTCTGGCCATCCTCCTGCAGGTCAGGTCCCCCCTTGCAGGCTGAGGAATGGCTACAAATGAGCACAAACCTTGTCAGGATGCTTTTGGCTTCCGGCTGTGTCAGTGCAGTGGGATGGGATGAGAAAGGCACGCAGGGAGGAGAGGGCTGATTCCCCTGGAACAGGCACTGTGCCAGCACAGCAGGAGGAGGAGGATGGCAGGGTGCTTCAGGTTATCACCCTGACCTGCCCGTTGCTGTAGCAGGGTCATTGCCAGGTGGTGTCCCCTGCCCACACACAGAAGCAAGAAGGGGTGACTTCATGGGCAATGCCACATCGCGTGTCTGGCTGAGGGTCCGCATCAGCAGAGCAGCTTCAACAGACAGACAAAGCCCCACTGCACCCTCCAGCCCAGTGCTGCTCCAAGCAGTAGCTACTAAATTCAACACCACTGCTCCCCCGGCACAGCCTTCCCCACCAGACAAACCCTCACCCTTTCCCAGCACTGAGCATTCCCCCTCCTCTCCTACACTGGTAAAGGTTCCCCCTTCTGCTACCGCCCCACCACATACACCCCCTGAGAAGTTACCACAGAAGGTTTTCTTTGTATAGAATATTTATTTTGAAGCTCTATTTTAATAGTATTTATTTTAGAAAGTCTACTATTGTAAGAGTTCTTCTGTTTGTGAAGAAAAACAAGTACTGATGAATGTACTGATCTAGAAATTATATATATATAAATATATATTGTTAAATATATAAATGTCTGTTGTGGTTTTTAAGCAAAAGAAAAAATAAATCCCAAAGAATGTTTATAGCAATTATTCTAAAAATACAAGCAAAGAGCAGCCCAAAATTCAGTGGGATGCTCTCCAGCCCGATTCATCCCAGCCAACCGACTCCGGGCAATGCTGGGCACACATCAGTGTGCACATCCGTTAACTATCCTGCAATTCAGGGCAGCAGGGAAAAGCTCCTCCCTGAGGAGGAATACCCTCTTCTGTCCACTTGCAGGAGCAATTCTCTCCTTCCCTCTGCCTCTAGAGTATGCCAATTGCATTCAAGTCAGGCTGCTTTCCTCCACAGGTCTAACATGCAGATAGAGATTAGAAAGGAACCAAACCCAAAGTCAGTGGAACCCCCACACAGAGGGGTTCTGGTGACCGCTCTGCCCCACAAAGCCTCCCTTGACAATCCAGCCCTGCTCCCTCCTTCATGCTGCTCATTTCTAGGAGCTTTTTGTGCAGGCTGCAAACCCCAACCCTCTTCCCCGACGGCACAGGGTACGACACAACAGCCAGCACCAAATACACAGCCCATCAAGGACAACAGTCACTCACATGCAAATATGAGCAGCCATTCACTTCCAGCTGCCTGGCCATGAGAGCAGGGCATGGTTTCTTTCACAGTTATCTAAAGGCAGGAAGTCAGAGCTGCTCTTATGGCATCATTTACCCAGGTGCTGACACCAGCAATGGGCACCGCTGAGGTCCTAGCTGGGATCAGAGCATCCTCCAGCCCTGGCCAGCACCCCCCCACCCCCCCAAGGTCACAGAATCCCAGCTTGGTTTGTGTTGAAGGG
>JAOEHY010034518.1:0-23645 GCA_025447955.1 Psilopsiagon aurifrons
AGTATCCCACAATGCACAGCCGCTGCCCCTCCACGCCCCACCGCGCAGGCGCAATGCCCCCGGAGCGCGCCGCGCCACCGCGCAGGCGCGTGTTCCCGGCGCTTCCCCCCCGGAACGGGTGGTGTGAGGCGGCTGCGAGGGGGCTTTGGGCTCCTGGGGGACGGCAGCGTTCAGCGTCGCGTGTCCCGTGTGCCGGTAGCACAACAGCGCATCCAAATGGCATCCCCTGGCTAGTCCTCAGGGGGGCTGGTGGCCCTCGGAAGCTGCTGTGTTGCTAAGTGCGCTGTACAAGGTCTTCCGGATGGGCCTGGCAGTGCTGCTTGTTCCTTCAGAGCTGTAAGCTTAAAACTGACATGACTTTGACAGGCTGGGCCAATTGGTACTTGAATTGTATTCCCATAGAGATGAGTAGAATAAGTGTTTTGTTGCCTGGCCTCACTGAGGTGAATGTGCTTCAAGTGCTGTGTTCTGCTCTGGCAACAGATTGTAAATAGAGCAGTTGCAGAACCATGGGATGGTTTGGGGTGGAACTGAGCTTAAAGCTCATCCAGTTCCAACCCCTGCCACGGGCAGGGACGCCTTCACTACAGCAGCTTGCTCCACGCCCCATCCGGGGGCTTGAACATTGCCAGGGATAATAACTTGAAAACTTCATACAAACTCTGGGGTTTCCGACTGTTTTTTATTTCAGTACTCAGATGAAAGAGAGCGAACACAAAAAAAAGGGAAATTAAAGAGCAGCGGTAGAAAGCTAATGAGGCCAGAATCCTTCTTTGAGCATTAGTTCCTGAAGCGGGACAGTTTCTTGAGTCACATACTTACCTGACATATTTGGCCCTTAGCTAGTTACTTTTAACTTGTTTGGCACTGTTAGTAGGTGGTTTTCTCAAAAAGGGCAGTGCTTGAAACACAAATGTTTGGAACATTAACCTTGTGTTTGCGAAAGTGAAAAGTAAAAAGAGCTGCAGCTAAATTCGCTAGTGATTGACATGGAGACACTCCTTTCCCATCCTTCTCACCAGGAGAAGCTGGTGGGTTCAGGAAATAACGCTCTGAGTTGTGGATAAGCAGCAGATACTGGTCCCTGTAGGACTGTTCACTCTAATGTTTCCATTCAGTTTGCAAACTGGACTAAAGGGGAAATGAAGAACAGGAAGTTGGTATAAAACTGCCATATAATTACAATACTTGCTATGCCATCCCTTCTGATCACTACACAAGCTCAGAGGTGGGGTGTTCACCTGGGCCAGGGTCTTTTTTGACCTGTGCGTGTGATTTTTAGTATTGTAATAAAGACAGTTCAGGACACCTTAAAAGTCAGTTTCATTGCCAAGCTGGTTAATCAGTCACTTTGCCAAGCTGTCAGGTAACTCGTGGTATAATCCATCCTGGGTGTTCTCCTTTGATCTTTCAAACAGAACCAAGCCCTGGGTTTACTCATGAAATCCTTATTGTCAGTGAAGGTCACGCTGACCCACGTTCAAGCTCCTAACACGTACCTTAACTATACCCGCAGCAGATGCACAATATACACCACTGCTGTTGAGGGGACGGGATTTCTTTGTCATCCCACCTGCTGGAGGGAGCTAGGGACACAACTTCATGTCGACTTGGAGGGCGGCAACCACTCAGGGCAGCGGTGCGGAAATGGCGGCGCTGGTCTCGCACGGGGGGTCAGCCCGGCTGCGGGGCTCGGGGCGCTCTGGGCCCGGGTGCCCCCAGGGACGGGTTGAGCGCCCGCCGGTCCGCCCCGCTCCGTGTCCGGCACCATTTCGGCACCGCCGGCGGGAAATGGCGGGGCCCGGATCCGGGACAGCGCCCCGCGGGGTGGCTGCCGGAGCCGTGGCCCCGCCCGAGGGCCCCCGCCAGTCCCCGCCCGGGCTTTGGGGCGGTGCTGGCGCGGCCCCGGCAAAGGATGGCGGCGGCGCGGAGGGCGCGGGCTGCGGATCCCCGCGCTGTGTTCATGCGGGAGGCGGCGGAGTCGGGCCCCGCCGTGCCGCAGGGTTTGATCCGAGCGGCTCGGAAGAGCGGGCAGCTGAACCTGTCGGGCCGGAACCTCAGTGAGGGTAAGCGCGGGCAGCCGGCCCCATCCCGCGGGGAGTCCGCCGCTGCCGCCGGGGGCGGGTGAGCGCCTTGCGGCGGGAGCTGCCCGCTCCTTGTTCTCCCTGCAGCGAGCCGTTCCGGCCCTCCGTCCCGCACCTCAGCCGCGCCGAGCCGGGGCTCCTGCCTCACTGCAGGCGGCGGTGCTGCCGGGGGGCCGGGGGAGAGCGGCTGCGCTTGGGCTGGGCCCTCGGCGCTTCCGACGGCCACAGCTGTGGGATCAGGTGCTCTGTGTGCTGGGCGATCCCGCGGGCTTGTGTGCCTCCTGTGCCTGGGTTTACGCTAGGCAATGCCATCCGGGCAGGAAAGATACAGAGAGAGCAGCAGCGAGGAGTGCCTCCTGCCATCTGCAGATGAACTTTATTTTGGCTGTTGCTGGCAGGTTTCCGTCACCTTGTTATTGTCAGCTCTGGAAAAATGTCTGTAGAAACCCAGTTGCCCATCTGTGTGTATGAGAAGCGTTATGATGGTGTAAATTTGAGTGTAAGCCCCTGAAGATTTTGGTTGATATGTTTGTGTTTGTCTTATGTAGTGCCTCAGCATGTGTGGCGGATAAATTTGGATACTCCAGAGGAAGCTCACCAGAATCTCTCTTTTGGTGCTGCGGATCGCTGGTGGGAGCAAACAGACCTGACCAAGCTGATACTTGCCTCAAACAAGTTGCAGTGTCTTTCAGAGGATATCAAACTTCTGCCTGCACTCACTGTTCTGGATGTGAGTACGACGTTCCCATTACAGTAGGACTGTGCTCTCCCCATAGAAGGGGGAATAAACAGAGCCTTAGATCTTTGTTTTCCATTTCCCTACAGCAGTGGTTGTATAGAAGTGGCACTTGTGTATTCTCAGGATACAGAAAGGGTTGTTACAGATCACTCATATCAGTTTATATGCTGATAGTGGGTGCTGTTCTGTAGAAAGATCATATCTACTCTCTTAGTGTTTAATTATGTAGAATTTTGCAACTTGGCAGTTGCAGTGCTGCTGTTGGTACTTGCTTTGAGGCATATATGTAGCTGTTACTGTGCACAAAATTACTCTGTTTAGGTTAGCTTGATTTGTTTCTGGGGTAGGGAAAGGAAACCTCGATGGTACAAATTAGTAACTGTGTGCTCAAAACTTTCTTTTTCCAGGTGCATGATAATCAACTGACATCACTGCCTTCTGCTTTAGGACAGTTAGAGAATCTTCAGAAACTTGATGTCAGGTAAATTACACGTTACAAAACTGGAAACTGAGAAATGCCACAGTGACTTTGACAGGGTGAATATGAGATTGCAGGATATCAAGTTTTCTTTCCAATACTAATTTCAGATTTTTAACAAGAGGAGTATTAGTAGATTGAGAATTGTAAGGTTTGCATCAAAAAGGGCAATCTTAGGTTTGTTAAAGTTATTTTCACTGATATTCAAAGCCATGGTCTCACTTGGAGGGTGAAAACTGATAAGCACACAAAAGCAGTATCTACATTCATTTGCTTCATTCTGGCAGCTTTGAATTTAGACATACTTTTTGTCATGAAAAATATACATTGTGAAGAATTGCATTGTTCTCATTCATGCTGGAAAGTTCGTCATCTTCTGTTTACTGGAGTAGTTTTATAAACCAGTACACAAGGAGAAGGAGGGTATGCTGCCTCTGTGTGTGTGAAGTATATCAAACAAACAGAGATCCTGCTGGGATACAGCAAATTCAGATGACGATAAAAGGGATTAGAGGATTGTAGGAGACAGATTTTTCTTCAAGGTGATGGTATCCTGAGCAGCAAGTACATGTGCAGGCTGCAGCGTGGGAATGGGTCGCAGAAACCTGTCTCCTTCTGGAAGGAATTAATAGTCTGTGCCAGCATGGAATTCCCCATGCTGGTGCATTCCATGCTCTGTGCTTTGGGTTCTGAAGGGTTTGTGTTTCAACAGTCCATGGGTGCCTGAGATCACCCTGCTGATAGCAGTGATGGGTAGAATCAGGTAACAGGAGTGTCTGTGTGCAGTTACCTCCTCAAAAGGACTCAGTAATTGGTTTTCCTTTTGTGTTTAGCCACAACAAACTGAAAAGTGTCCCAGAAGAGCTGCTGCGGCTGTCACATTTGAAGAGCCTCCTTCTTCATCACAATGAGCTGAGTGTCTTGCCAGATGGGTTTGGCCAACTTGTCAGTTTAGAGGAATTAGTAAGTTACAAGTCTTTGAAAAATGTTCATTTGTGCAGAAGGGCTGATTTACCCACCTTTTGTTACTGCTGATTAAAACCCTGTGTATGTAAGGTGACAGAACTTTGTGAATGTTCTAAGGGCTTCTGTAGGTTGTCAATTTCAGTTACTACATGGTGGGTTGTTGGTTTGCCACTTCCTTGTTTGAAACCAAATTTTGCTCTTGGTTTGCCAAATATTGTAAGAAAAGTCAAATTCTTTGTGATCTCTCAGTCACGGGAGACTTGTTTTTGCTATTCATATTCCTACCTGAAGGAAGGATCCTGAAGATGTCAGCCATCTCATTTTAATGTTCTGCCAGTAATTAACTTTGCAGTAGTCATACTCATGGGATATTTTTAACAACTCTATTTCTAACCTCTTTCTTTATTTTAATCTTCAGGACGTGTCCAACAACCATCTCACAGACATTCCATCAAGTTTTGCTCTGCTCATTAATTTGGTGCGACTCAATCTGGCTTGTAACCAGCTCCAGAGCCTGCCTGCAGACCTCAGTGCCATGAGAAGTAAATCAGTTTCCTCGGATGCCATACAGCCACTTCTGTACTCGTGTTCAGAAATGTAGTGCATGTTATTCAGATTTTAAGAAATACGTGCTTAAAGAGTTACTGTGTTCTCAAGAGTATTAGCTCAGTGTGATTAAAAAACGTCAGCTACAGCTTCTGTATATCCAACTTGAGTCCTCTTATGGTTCGTATTTCTTGATAAATGGAATGTGGAATGATCAGAAAAGTGTAAAGTTTAAGGACTAGCATAGTTCTGCTTAGAGGTTATTAGTCCTACGGCAGCGATAAGAAGTCTTGTTTTTTTTCTCTAATGTATAGTTTGAGTGGAAAGTAAAGCATAAATGAGAGAGAGTTAAAATTACTGAGAGGAAAAAGCATTAATTAGAGTGACAAAGTTGACTTGTAACATTTGGATGTTAAATATCAAGCTGAGTAGTGGTTGATACGAAATGCAGGTTTTAATAGCTGAGGCAGCTCTACAGGAGCAGCTTTTGTAAGTGCTGTAGAAATGACTTGCAGATCTTTCTGCGATGGTCTGCAATGCTTAGACCCTTTATTGACAACAGTGAGTTTTTGGCAGTGTTACTGAAAGCATTCAAGAATGTTCTGTGAAAAATAAGTGAAAAGCAGATGCCTTCATTTCATAAATATTGGTGCTGGCTGATTTGATATCATCCAAAATTCTGTTTGGCAAAATGTTCTTCTGCTTATTTTAAACCCCAGGATATTTATGCTTCCATACAATGCAGTGTTTATATTCTCTTTCTTTTCTGTTTGTCACTGAACACTTCCTTCTGTAGGCTTGAGACAACTGGATTGTACTAAAAACTACCTGGAAACGGTACCTTCTAAACTTGCAACTATGGCATCTTTGGAACAACTTTATCTGAGAAAGAATAAACTGCATTCTTTACCAGAATTTCCCTCCTGCGAGTTACTGAAGGTAAGGTCTGAAATGGTTGGTATGCTGTATTTTGGTACAGAAAATAGGGTATTTTCTGTAAACTTAAAATAATGACTTAACACAAATTCTTGTGAAGTGCTGTGATCAAAAGTTGTGTTTAAAACTCTTTAATACACCCCTATCTGCAGTTACTCTTATGGTCTGTATAGGTCAGTCCTAAGATCATGCAGGAGACAAATTCGCAGCAGTAATCTTCACGTTTGGGAAAGAAAATATTTAGAAGAGGAATGACTGAAAACTGGATCCAGTGTTGCCTTGCTACAGTTATTTTTTCTCCCTAGGATCAGTTTCTAGATAAATTTGTTCATTATCATTGTCTTCCTTCCTTTGTAATTGCAGAGAAAGTATACTTTTTATTTCTCCTTTTAGGATAGTCAGATCTTCCAGATATTTTGCAAACTTAATTCCCAGTATGTTTAAAATTGAAAATTGCCTGTTTCAGTCCATCAGAAGTTGGTTACTCAACTAATAGCAAAATGATTGGGCCAAGTGAATGCCTGTACCACTACATTGTTCCCAATGCCACCATCAATCAAGGAGAGCGCATACTTTAGTTGTGCCTAACTCTGACCTCAGCAGTTAAAATTCCAAGTTCTTTCAGCATTTTGTAACAAAATTATTTCCAATTACATTTCCACTAGGGAGAGGGGGGGCTACCCTCTCAACTTCCTGAAACTTGGAAATCAAGAAACTTCTTTAATAAAGTCATTGACAAGTTTTGAAAATGGAACAAAGTTATTCCTAGCTTGGAGTTGAAAGCTGAGGGTTCCATGGTGGTGTCGAAAAGCTAAATTCAGACTTGTGTGTCTGGATCTTTGGAGATTTTGATATTTCATGTGCAGATGAAAAGGAATTGAGATCTACAGTTTCTCCACATCACTGCCTATTTTTGCCAATGTCATGATTTAGGAGATCAGTAAGTTCTAGTTTTAATAGAGTAACATAATTGTGGGTGATCTTTGTTTCCATAGGAATTGCATGCTGGTGAAAATCAGATTGAAATATTAAATGCAGAGAATCTGAAGCATCTGATTTCCCTTTCTGTGCTGGAACTCAGAGACAACAAGATAAAATCAGTTCCTGATGAAATTGCTCTGCTTCAGAAGCTGGAGCGACTTGACCTCTCCAACAATGATATCAGTAGGTAATACTAAAAACTGCATTGTGGCTGTGATGAGGCGCAGCTAATGGCCTCTGGTGACAGCTCATTCTATAGCTGCTGCATTGCACTTTGTGATATGTAATTAAAAAAGGACTCGATCATAAAATGAAGGAACTCTTTCTATGTTGTGTAATTTATTAATTGTGTGTTCTGTATCTCTTTATCTGAGCCTGAGCTTCAGAGTACCACGCTGTCAGACAGACCATTGCCAAATCCTTTTAGAAATTGTTTTGAGGCTTCTCTGAAATGAGATGTTTCCATTTGCAGGTTACCTTATACACTGGGGAACCTTCCTCAGTTGAAATTCCTGGCATTAGAGGGGAATCCTTTGAGGACCATTCGAAGAGACCTTCTGCAGGTAAGCACTAGAGACAGCATATAAAGTTTGGTGCTGTTGCTTGTGTACATTATCCTGGTTGTGTAGCCAGAACATTAAAAACAATCAGAATACATCCAGATTCCATGTAGCCTTTGCAACTTTAATCCGCCTCTTGTCTATGCATATTGTGATTTGGGTGCTCTTTCCACTGGAGTCTGATGCAGTGCATAAGACCTTGGGGACTGTGGAGTAAAGGAGATTGTTGCATTATAGGACCTGTTTCAGATTTGCCTCAGAATGTGTTATATATATATATTGCAAATGAAGCAATGGATGTCTGGGAAAAGAAGGATAGTTCAGCTGTCTCCTGCCTAATCCTGCAGCAGTCACAGGTCCTTGCCATGCCATGTGAATACTATACATCAGGCTTTTCTTAGAGGAGTGTGGATTTCTGTTCTTCATCTCCTACTCGCCTGAATTAAGGCTCCACAGTCCATCTCCAAAGCGTATTTGATGGCAGATGCATTTTGGGCAATGACAGTCTGATGTACTACCTTTTGTTTAGGATAACCTGCACCTCAGACATGTCTTTGTGTAGGTAATCAGCAGAGCGTGAAGGTGTGAGATGTGCATGAGGAAACAAGTACATAGGGCAGGAGGGAGGCTGGAGCATAGGCACTGGTGCTGCTGTAGAATTCTCTGTTACTTTGCTCCCCAGCAGGCCCCTCTTCTCATAGGAGTTATATATGTTCCTGTGCTTTTACCAGTGTTAAAAAGTAAAAGCTTTCAAAGCTCTGTGATTCTCTAAAAATAAGCAACGCTGAAGACTGTTGAAAGGGAGTTTTGGAGTATCTGTCAGAAGAGAGAAAACTTTGTGTATCTGATTAGCTGAGCACTGTATGCACTAAATTAACGAGCAGGGCTTCAGTGGATAAAGTCATACATGATTCCAGAGTTCAGAGTTGGCTTAAAATGTACCTGCAAAGGAGTGTGAGTTAGGGCTCCTGGTTACTTGACTTCTGGTATTCCCTGGCTTCCAAGGGTTTACTGTCTTTCAAATGTAGAAGCACGGATGTATGTAATTTCCTGTGTGTATTTCAGATTTGTAGCAATGAGAGGTACAAGGATTCCATCACCGTGTTTTATACTTACACTGTCTTGATCCATTACCAAACACTGTAATTTCATGTAACTGCAATTTTAAATGGTTATCTAGATTTTTTACACTTGATTTAGAGGAGTAATTGCTGAAGCTTGTGAGGTTCTGTAGGCGCTTCTTAGAAGCAGGGAAATGCTGAGGTTATGGATTGGCAGGGCCTGGGGGTAAGTACAGTCTGGCAGGCACCTGCTTTTCTCTTGTCCATCTCTGCTCCAGCTCATCTTTCCCCGTTTCTCAGGTCTCTCATTCTGGTCCCAAACTCCTCCTTGTTTCTTGGTGAATTTCCAGTCAGTTTCTCTTAAATTCTGGTCTCTCCTTTTCGCATAGCATGCCATTACCTGGCTGGTGAGCTGTGCCTTTCCTGCTCTTCTCTCCGTGCAAGCCCTGTGACTCTTAACTCAGCTTCCCCTTAGACCTTCACCTTTTCCTTTAAAGTTTCCTGGTACTTCTATCCTGGCTTCCCTCTCCTTGCTCAGTACATGCCTGCAGCCACTCCTGGTCTCCTCAGGCCTCTCTTTCTCAGTCTTTTATCTTCTGTTTCTGTCATCTCATCAGATTCCGGGTGAGAATTCCTTCCTTTCCAGCTTCTGTGTTTCCTTTGTTCCCTCTGCATTCAGATCAGCCAGTCTCTTACTGTGTGTAACACAGATGTCAGCTAGAATGAGATATGTTAATTTGTATTCAGCAGTTTAGTTCAGTCCCTGGTTTTAAAGCATATAAAATCATAAGGAAAACCTAGCTTTATCCTAAACCAAATGGGCTAGATGAGGTTATGCTTACTTACTTGTAGATTGTGCAGCCAGTAGCTGTATTTGACTGGTAGAAGATGTTGCGGGAGGACTGAAAGTCAAACCTTTGGAGAGCTGAGCTGTTAAAAATCCATGCAAATTATGTCAGCTGCAGTGTTTTCCCAATATTTATCAGTTTGGACATAAAAAGTTAGCAGAACACTGAACAGTCCACTTCCCTGACAAGTTTTACATGTCTGCTCCCAAGCACAATTATGCTAGACCTTTCTACAGCTAAGTTCGTTTGAACATTTTTCCTTGCTCTTGGAACTGCCTATCTGCTTCAGATACAGAGCTAAAAGTGTGGAGCCTGAGGTCAGGCTGGAGTACGGAACCAAACTTGTAAATAAGGAAGGTCAAAGTTGCTGTGAAGAGGGATTTTCTGTGGGAAGCATTAGGTTTTGGTCCACTGGTTTTGGTCACCAGTGCTGTGCGCTCCACATGTGTGACTGGAATGGTCATTCCTCACTGTCAGAACAGCTGCATAGACACTGCCTGGCAAAGACTTTCCTGACTTCATTTTTTCTTTATTTTGAAGAAAGGCACCCAGGAGCTTCTGAAATACCTGAGAAGCAAAATACAAGGTATGTTGCTCTATTGCATTGCATTTTAAAGAGAATCTGTCTAAGAAATGAAAATGAATTAGAACCTACTGAGGGTGGCTGTTTAAATCCAGGTTCCTCCAGTTACCCTGCAATTACCCTGAGTTTTCTTTACTCAAGTTTGCTCTTACGTTTCAGTGCTGTTCCTTTTTCTTACTCTGTTAGATAATACTGACTGGCAGACATTCCTTGTTGAGGAGTATCATTTAGAAAAATAATGTTCAGTATTTTTCTCCTGGTGCCTTTATGCATTTTACATGAGGAATTCCAGCGGCTTCTCTTAATTCTTCTCTGAACATGATTGATAGTTTACATAAGGCAAAACGACTGAGTTCACGGGTCATGTTAAATATATGGAAGTGATTATGCTGCACTTAGATGGCAAGATATACTTAACCTCTTAATTTAGCAGGGGCCTTGATAATTGATGCAGGCAACCTTTATTGCAAATGATATCTGGGAATTCTGCTTTTGGTTCAGTGGGTTTTCTCTCCCTCTGCCAGAGGATGGCAGTGTTAGTTAGGCTACTGAAGCATGTAAAATTGCTTCAGAACTCAGGGTCCATGCAAGTGTGACATATTAACTTGACAAAAATTAATTGAATGCCAGAGTACATGCTCAGAAGCTTATCTGGTGAAGTATAGTAGATAATGTAATTGTGGGTAATAAAATTAGCTGATGTCCTGCTCAACAGCAATGCTTATGAGTTTATTCTGCGTGCTATGGCATCTAAGTTGGAGCTAGAGCAGTAGCAGTGCTGTTTCTGTAGAGGTTTAAATGGGGAAAAAGCTTGGGTTTGACCCTTTTGACCTTCCCTAGTGAAAGGGCAACTAGTTGTGGTTAGGCACAATTATTCGTAGACTTCTGTTAGTGACTGCTGCTGATTTCCAAGGAGTTTTGTTCAGTTTCTTTTAGTGGAAGTTGGTTATCGCTGACTTCCAGCTGAGCTTCACCCTGCCTATGCGTGTGTGAGTCACTAGGGTGTAAGGCCACACCTTAGGTGTGCAGTGGAGTGCTTTTAAGCTGAATTTCTTAGATGTTCCAAGTAGTCCTTGCAACACCAAGGGCTTTTCTGAGTGATTGTAACAGAGGAGGGTGTGATGATGGTTTATAAATATTAATGTTGTGGTCAGATTTGCTTTTCTTGAGACAGTTGATCTAGATCATCATTTCTATCCCGAATTCCCTGTTTTTTTTCTAGCTCCCTCCCCTGTGGAGGCAGCTGCCTACGCAAGTTCTGTACTAGTGTAGCATCTCCATTGCTTCCTGACCTATCTTTTAAAATTCACTTCAACCCTCTCAGCCCTCCTAAAAACCCAACAAACCCAAACAAACCAGAAACCCAAGACTGCAGAGAGCCTTTTTTAGAGACTACTTGAAATATTCTGAATCAGGTAATATCCAACTGAGCAGGAATACAGGAAGAATTAAAAGGGGTGGTGGCAGGTGACACAAAACCTCTCTGTCTAGGATGCCACATTTGCCTGCAGTCTGTGTGACTGTACATATTTGTTACCTGTAGATGTTGTAACCAACTCAAATGAGGAGCCTCCTGTGACAGCCATGACACTTCCAAGTGAGTCCAAGATTAACATGCACGCCATAACCACATTGAAACTGTTGGAATACAGGTATGTGTGTTGAAATACTGACTGTTTCTAAGGTTATAAAAACACTTGTATTTTTTTCCTTTTTTTTTAGTTATTATGATATATATCAATTTGTGTTGATCAAATCCTGTTTTGTGCAATTTTCACTTCAATGTTTGTGCTCAGGAATAGACAGGTTTGAATTGCAGAGTTCTAATTATTTGTATTATCAAATATTCCACAGTAATATTTACTTTTAATCACTGAAACACTTCATACCTTCAGGTGGTTTTAGTACCCTTTAAACTTCCTTAGCGATTTCCATTAAGTCTCAGAGCACCTTGTAGTATGTGAGTTTCTCCAGTTAGTCCTTAAATGTAACCAACAACGTGAGCTGTTAGGTTGGGAAGGGGGAAGGAAACCCGATTTGCTGAGAGCTGCTGGGTGAAATGCAAAATGCTGCTGAGGGTTGGGACGTGGCAGGGAACTCACTGGTGAAAGGGCTGGGGTGGAGTTGGTCACCACAAATGTTTAGGAGCCACACAGTGAGTAGTTACCTGTCATTGGGTTTCCTGAGCTGAGAGGGGGAAACCTGTTTCATGCCAATCTTGCCATGCTTTCTGGCCCAACATGCAGCATCCACAGGTTTGTTAAGGTTGTGACATAACTCAGCTCTTACTGACTTTACTTAAGTGTGGTAAGAGATCAGTGCACCAATGTGAAATGATATTGTCACCCAGATGCCACATAACATGGTGCAGTGATCGGTAGCTTTCTGATTAACAGCTTTTCAAGAATTTCAAGTTGTAGATATTTCTTTATCTATTCTACTACTCATCTTTTGAAAGATGAAAATGTCTCGCTAATAAACAGGAAACATTTGACTTGCTTGTGTCACTCAGCTAAATGCTTTCCATTGTTCAGTGAGAAACAGGCAGCTGTGATTCCTGATGAAATGTTCGATGCAGTCAGAAGCAATCCTGTCACCACGGTCAACTTCAGCAAAAACCAGCTGAGTGAAGTTCCTCCAAGGTACTGTTGTGAAGATCATTCTCTCTGTGTGGCTTTCTTTCCTGCTTCTGTTCCTCAGCATCCCTTGGTATTCCTTATCAAGTTTATTTACACTTCATGCTATGCATCTCGTGCTGTGCATTTGTTTGTGTACACACAGACGCACAAACAAAAGTATAATTGAGATGTTGAATAATACACTCATGTTTCTAGTACGAGTAGTGTGCTGCGGGTCACTGATGGACAGGAAGATGGCAGTAAAAAGAAGCTTGGTTCTATTCAGTGGTGCTTTCATTGCACATTGGTTTCCATCTTGCTTTGCTAAACATTATTGAGGTGAATTGAGGGGTGTGGATGTGACTTCTCACAATGATGAGGTGCTGGTGCTTAACCACACTGGGGGATTGTTTTCTCTACGGAGCAGGTTTTTTTTTATGTGAAGATAATCTGTGTGGATTCACTACTTCATATCATAGAACCGTGGAATGGTTTGGGCTGGAAGGGACCTTAAAGCTCATCCAGTTCCAGCCCCTGGCCAGGTTGCTCCAAGCTGCATGCAACCTGGCCTTGAGCACTGTCAGGGATGGAGCAGCCACAGCTTCTCCGGGCACTCTGTGCCAGCCCCTCAGCACCCTCACAGGGAAGAACTTCGGCCTAAAATCTCATCTCAATCTCCCCTGTTTCAGTTTGAACCCGTGCCCCCTTGTCCTATTGCTACAGTCCATTTCCAGCATCCTTGTTGCCCCCTTCAGATACTGGAAGCTGCTCTGAGTTGCTCACGCAGCCTTCTCTTCTCCAGGCTGAGCAAACCCAATGTTCTCAGTCTGTCTCCATATGGGAAGTGCTTCAGCCCCTGATCATCCTTGTGGTCTTCTCTGGGCTTGCTCCAGCGGCTCCATGTCCTTCTTATGTTGAGGACACTGATCTGCACATAGTGCTGCAAGTGAGGTTTGATTGTTCTTATTGGGCAATAACTGTACTGTACCTGGGATTCTATTTAAATTCAGTTTCTTCAGGAAGAGTAATTGGTTGTTTTTATTTAAGGAAGCCTAAAGAGTTTCCATGCCTCTCTTCTTCTTAGGTTTTGTGTCCCATCACACAGCATTTGGTGTTACTGCACTTGTTATGTTATCACAGTTAAGGAAAAGGTTTCTCTTGGCACAAATGTGAATAAATAGCATTTCTGTGTATGGAGGGAAGTTACTTCATCTCTGGTAGCCCAAGAAAATCATCAAAACTCTTTTTTAAGGCTAGCAGCGCATTTGTGGGTGGAACTGATTTCCATTCTTGGACACAAGTGTGCTGCACATTTAACCTTTAGCACATAGAACTTGAAGAGATGTGATCTCTTTCTCATAGTTAAAACTCTCTTTTCAGTACAATTTCTAGAATCAATTTAGGGAGGTGATGCTTGTGCGTCCCACACTTTTCCCTGTGCTGGATGGAGGCTGTTGTGTTCACTGGGGTAGGTGTGGGTGTGCAGCTGCTGGGTGCCGGAGAATTCAGTGGCATCCAGGTGGGAGAGATGAGTATTATCTTATTTAATTATCTTTTGGGTTTAGCGCTGAAGCAGAGGCTGTTACAGGGATTCAGCAGCTAACTTGCATCTGTTGAATGTTGTACACCAAAGCGTCTGAATAGCATACCTTTTTACAAGAAGCAGCAAATGCTGTTTCCTGGGGTTTGTAATGGCAGGAGAGTGGAACAGAATGACTTTCCAACCCAAACCATTCTGTGCTTCTAAAAGAACAATCTCCTTTCGTTTGACTGCTGAAGAACAGCTAAAACACTTACAGGGCAGAAGATGGCAGTGATGGTCATCTCTGCCATGGCTTCTGCAGTACCTCTCAACTGCAATGAAGTGAGTAGTTTTTTGTAATAAAATTTGCGCTACTTATCACTGAAAGAAAATTCACCATTCTGATACTTCAGATAAGCTCTGTCTTCACATCAAGTGAAGGCTCCAGGACAGGCAGCCTTCACAGGTGAAGTTTCCATTGTCTTTGCTCAGAATTGCTTCTGAAATGTCCAGAAGCAGTTTCCTGAAGTTGTAGAATATTTCAGGGTTTTTTTCAGTAGCTTAGACAATAGAATGCAAACCTGAGCTTACGTAATAAAAACATGCTTGTATTTGGTTTCAGGATTGTGGAGCTAAAAGACTCAGTTTGTGATGTCAGCCTGGCCTTCAATAAAATCTCCTCCATTTCCCCCGAGCTTTGCATGCTCCATAAATTGACACATTTGGATATCAGGTTTGTGACGTATGTTGGACTTCCTTTCTGGGTAACTCATTTTTATGCCTGTTTAAACCACCATCTGTTACAGCAGTACTGAAATAATTCTTCGTATCCCAAACTGCCTCCGTGGCATTGAATGCCTGGCAGATCGGAAGCAGCAAGTGGCCTAGATTTAAGCATCAGTTAAGGAAAGCCACACAACCCAAGTGGACAAGCTCTGAGCCTTGCTGTGATGAAAGGTCTTGCTTCAGTCATTAGAAGGTTCTCAGAGATGTGAAGTTGCTATTTAAAAACAGCCCCCACCTCCCCACAAAAGAAACCCACACCAGGAAATCCTGGAGGGCAGCTGGGAAGTAGGACAGTGACAGTACAAAGCTTGTCATGCTGTCTGTAGGTTCTTTGTTTGCAAGAGATTTACTGTCATTTAACCTTCTCTAACTCCTGGAAAATGCTCACTGGGTTTGTTCAGGCACCAGGATTAGCTCACTAGCATTTGTTACCGTTGGTGTTTCACAAAGCACAGTTGCAGAGACAGGTATTTGCTTTGGCCTGATTTAATGTATCCTGCCTGTGCCTTGAGAGAGTGAGGGGCCACCAAGACAAAGGGACTGGAGCATCTCTGCTACAAGGAGAGTCTTAAGTCTCAGAATTTAGCTCTAAGTCTGGGTATCTTTTAGTGAGTGGTCTCTGTCCTGGAATGGCTTTTTATGTCAAACTCAGGACAGAACTTTATCCTTACAAACCCCGTGTATTTAAGAAGCTTCCAAATGGCTTCCTGCTGTGGGAAACACCATGGTAACCATAGCCAGAAATTGCTACCGCAATTGGATACCAGGGTGAATGAATTTTGAAGAGGTTTGGAGTTATCCTGCTGCTTCACTGTGGCACCAGGACCTGCGCAGTTTCATCAGCTGTCCTCTGAACCCCCAGAGCTGACTTGCCAGGCAGGTTTGTGGAGCTCTTTGTTAGATGCTTTGAAATACTTGGGAATATTTAGAGGATAGACTTTGAATCTCCTATCGACAGGAATGAGAACGCAAACCTGGCTTGCGTTAGCAAGCCTCTGTACTTGGGCATGGTCTTAACCCCTTTATGAAGCAGTTAATTGGTGTAAGATCCTATGTTGGTACTGATGAATACGCACACATTCTGCCTTTGTGGGTTCTTAACTAAAACTTTATAGAAGTTAGTGATTATTGTTTGTCCTCATTTGATACACAGAAATAATTTCCTGACATCTCTGCCTGAGGCAATGGAGTCACTGACAAGACTGCAAACAATAAATCTTTCTTTTAATAGGTGAGAACTATTAATATATTTTTTAATATAATAACTAAAATAAGTGGGCTGAATTGAATATGATTTTCCTATGGTGTAAGTGGGGGGTACTTGGTCAACTGTCTGTGGGGTTAAAACTAATGCCGTGAATCTGTTTCTCTGCACAATGGATAGCGTAGTTTTAGAACTTTCTGCCACCTAAGTTTTGGACCTGGTTAAAAAGGAATTAAAGAATCTTGTGATCAGTGCATTCCACCACAGACACAGACCCCAACTGGACTGCGCTCTGGCAGCCAGAGTTCAGCAGGACGTTGGGAGGGAGGAACAGGAGGGGAATGGGCTGCAGGAAGCAGGCAAGTGGTGCCCTGGAGAGCAGCTGCTCTCACTGCTGCTGCCGTGGCAGGGCTGGGCTGGGCCAGGCTGGAGCCCTCTGCCTCTGCCCCAGCAGGATGGAGAAAGCTCCTGGTGGTGGTGGTTCACCCCTGGGTCATGTTCTGTGGGACACACCGGCCTTACTCGGTGACCACAGTTGGCCTGTGACACTGTTAGTGCTGCTGAGGTGCTGCTTTTCGGTCACCTCTTTCCCTGTGTGCCAGCTAAGGTAATGGAGGCTGTCTCCTTTCAGAGCAAGCTTAACCATTTCCTTAAATAGCTAAAGCTTCAATGCTGTCTGATTTTAAAGGCTGCTAATATTTCTAATGTCCTACTTCTGACTTTCCATTGTTTTGCCTCCTTCTGCTTCTTGAAGACTTAAAGTATTTCCCAGTGTCCTTTATCGCATCACAGCACTGGAGACAATCCTGCTGGCTAACAATCAGGTTGGGGCTATAGACCCTCTGCAACTACAGAAGATGGACAAGCTGGGAACCCTGGACCTTCAGAACAATGACCTTCTCCAGGTGCCACCAGAGCTTGGAAACTGTGAAATGCTGAGGTGTGTTCTGTAGGTGGTGACATGGTTTAGGAAACAGATTCTGGCCCCTTCAGGGTGTGTGTTGCCAGAGGAAAAAGCACTAATTGGCAGTGTATTATTGCTTAGGTCTCAGTGCACAAAAAGGGTCTCTCTTGCCACTTATAAACCATTGTAGTTTCTTCTATGTTTGTTCAATAGTGGGGGAGTTGTGTTATGATTTTTATGACAAGGGAAAGAGTGTGTTGGTCTGTGTAAATCTCATGTTAGAGCCTGAGGTAGTTATGTACAGAAACACTGGTGGTGCACCTGCAGACCAGCCAGGCAGGGAGCTGCTGCACTGTCAGCCTGTATATTTAGCTCCTTACCTCTGTGTGTAACTTGGTATAAGAAGCAGGATGGTAGTCTCTGAATATCGTATGAAGAGACATGACTCTGGATGTTCTTACACCTCAGAGATGACAGGCGTAAGCGGTCTGTCTTGTCAAAACCAACACATCCTGGTCCTTGGGGTTTTCCCCTTTAAGAACACTGTCTGGAAAGGCTTCAGAAAGATCTCGAGAGAGACCTTATAGCAGCTTCCAGTGCCTAAAGGAACCAACAAGAAACCTGGAGAGCGGCTTTGGACAAGGGCCTGTAGAGACAGGACAAGGGGGAATGGCTTTAAACTGCCAGAGGGGAGACTGTGATGCTTATTGTGAATTATGGAAGAGGAATTAAGAATTTCAAAAGAGTTTCAGATCCGTGTGGAGTGTGTGACTGTGTTGGTACAAGCAGTAGCTGGGTTTCCCTCTGTCGTTCCAGGACACTCCTGCTGGAGGGCAATCCTTTCCGCACGCCGCGGGCAGCCATCCTGGCCAAAGGAACTGCCGCGGTGCTGGAGTACCTGCGGAGCCGCATTCCCACCTGATGCACCAGCACAGGCCCTGGCCAGCCTGGGCCATCCCAGTGCAAGTGAAGCACTGACCTGTCCGACCAAATGCCACGTGGTTTTCCTGTCTTCCTCCTCCTTCATCAACTCCCTGTTACCCTGCCTGTGCCAGGAAGCATTTGTAGCAGGAACCGTCCGTGAACTGTTTTCTCCTCAAGCTGCATGTTTCAAAAGTGCATTTTAAAGTACTATACCACGTTTACACTTTTTTGTGATAAAGGCTGCCACTGCAAGCTGCCTTCAGAAATGGGACAATTTTTTTCTACAATCAAGTTCATTTCTAAATGGAATTGTCAACATCAAAGTAGTTGAACAAAAGCTAGAAGTAACCACTTTGATTTTGTATGCCTATTTTATAACCTCCCCAAGGTATTTAATCTCTCTCCACTGCTGCCTCAGTGGTGAGTCTGTATGTGATAAAAGGCTTGAGCCCTGCAGCTGTGCAGTGAGGGTACATGTGAGGTGTGCTGTGGGCTGTGTGTGTCACACTTGGACATAAGCAGACTGTGGCTGATGGTGGTAGTTGCACTGAACAATAAACATTCCCTGGTGGCTGTTTGGTTTGATTTAATGTCAGCATTTGCTGTAATTAAGTTGTGTAGCTGGTAATGTCCGGGTACTTTCATTCTCTGTTTAAATGCACTTCCCTGTCCTGAAAGCAGTACCTTTAGTGGTGACAGTAACGCATCACAGATGTGAGTGATGGCAGCGGGAGGGCTGCTTGCTCTGGGACAGCAGATCCATTGCTTTTCCATCGATTGGGCAGCTCCAGGCGGATGAGTGGGAAGTGGCAGCAGGTACCAGAGGGGCTGTTGTAGGGCGGGAGTGTTTCTCAGGGTGAGCTCACCAAGGGGGAGCAGCCACCTGTCCCATGGCTGTGGTGCCCTGTGTCAGGTGTAGGTGCCAAGGTACTTGAGTTGCTGCTGGCACTTGAGCAGCATCACCTCTCTTCCCAGTACTGCCCTGTCCTTTGCTGCCAGCAGACACTGTTTAATGCTGTCCCTATGGATGACTGCTGCTTCTAACTGCAAACTTCTGACTTTTGTGCAATGAGGAACAAGTGTTCAAGTGAAAGATACTCCTGCTAAGCTTCAAAAGCAGAAGTACACGTCAGTTCTCTCTTCAGCTGTATGAAGGCCGACGGGCTGATGCGGAATGGAGATCCTGTCTGTGGTATGTGTTTATAAGGGAATGTTATGGAAGCATTTTCCTTTCTCCACCCAACCTCTCTATAACAGCAGAATTAATGTGATTCAACATTAAACTTTCCAGGTTTTGGATGTGTTCAGGGGTAACATAAAATACAGTGACCTCATCCTGAGGTTTAGAAGCACCTCTCAGTGACAGTGAGGGGACAGGAAGGAGTTTCCTGTGAGAGGTACCCTCTAGTGTTGAGTGCAGAAGGGATAACGGTGGGTTTGAGCTCAGACACGTCAGGAGATGCACTGTGGTTACTTGGGGGATGGAAGTGCTGCTGCTGTCCCACCCTCACTCCTCTCTTCTCCCATCTCTCCTATAGCAGTTGTACCTGCAGAGCAGTGAATGCTGAGCTGCTCTGCACACACGTGCAGCCGCCCCCTCTTCATATCTGATGTCTCACCCGCAGCTACGACTGAGGGGAGCTGCTCCAGTTCCAGGGCTCTGGGAATTTCAGAGTCTCTCCCTCAGCCTCCACTCGGTTTGCTGGTGGATGAGGCTGAGGGGAAGGTGCGGGGCTGCCATGGGATGGGTCACCCCCAGACAGCTTGCTCCCAGCAGCCTTCTCTGAGAGCTCAGCTCCCTTCCAGCAGTAAAAGATGACAAGGTTAATTACAATAAGGTGACATTTTTATTATTTATACAATAAAGAGACTTTTTAATGTTATTCAAAACACTTCTTTAAATACTGAAAAAGTTGGGTACACCAAAGCCGAAAAATGGCTCTGCTATACACTGCACAGCATTGGTTTAGTCCCTGTAGTTGTTCTATGTACAGCAGCATCTGCAAAATGCATTCGAAACACA
Organism: Psilopsiagon aurifrons; assembly: GCA_025447955.1. Classification (NCBI taxonomy): domain Eukaryota; kingdom Metazoa; phylum Chordata; class Aves; order Psittaciformes; family Psittacidae; genus Psilopsiagon; species Psilopsiagon aurifrons. Next base: position 19,764 of record JAOEHY010034518.1, read on the forward strand.
ATATACACCTTACGGGGGGTGTCATACGTGGAGGGGACGGGGCAGATACAACCGGCGTGTGCAAATTAACCCACCAGAGAAGTGATTGCACTGATCAAGAGAGTTAAAATAGAGTTCTGAAGTACCTTTTTGCACATAAAATGAAGCAGCTTTTCAAGTTCAGTAAGTCTTTATACTGCAAAAAACATTAAGTACATTCACAATCTATGTTAGTAAAGTAGTAAATATTTCTTCATTCAGCCTTATTTACATTAATACTGTAGTTAAACTGAAAAGTACAGTTAGTCATTTGTAATATAGCAATCTTTGAACACATACAAAAATGACCATTTTCTGTATATAATTTAAGCTCAAAATCACAATTATCTCAAAATATTAATTACAATACAGCCATCTCCATCATAATTAAACATGTCTTTTATAAAATGGTAAAATCTTTAACAAAGTAAGCTGTTGGCTACAGTACTCACAAGTAGAAAACTGAACCGATGGGAGCGTCTGCTCTGCGGGGGGGTGGGGGGCGAAGCTGCCTGCACCAGCCCAGCGGCTGCAGGGCCCCAGGGGGACACTGGGGACCCCCCATGTGCCGCGGGGCTGGGGCTGGGCAGTGGGAATGCTGAACGCAATGCAATGGTGGCACCTGCTTCCAGCCCGCTCGCTGGAACTGCTCAGGGAGAGGATTGCCAAAAAGCTTTAGTTTTAAACCCTTTTCTGATGGTTTTAATAGAAACTGCTCCCGACGTTTGCTTTTCCTGCTGCTGCCACCCACCCGTCCCCCAGCCTGGCCTCTGGGAGCCATGTGGCTTGTGCCCCCCATCACCAAACGGGTTCAAACCAAAACCAAACCAAACCATCAGTTAATCCGTATCCTATCCAAACTACTGGCCTGAAAGTTGTATCGTCGTGCTGTACTCACACTGGAAATAAAGCCTCAAATCCGACTGCCTGGAAATGGAATCATATTATCTTTGTGCGCTTGCTTAAAGTTCAGGTTTTGATGTCAGAAGACCGGGGAAGAGCACTGGGGTGGGATGTGGAGGTGGAGGGGAGCTCAGCCGCAGGGAACATTTGATTTTTGGCAGTCCTAGTGTGGAATCCGACCTGTGCCTCTGCGGCTCTGGGGAGACGGATACTCATGTCAAATCCTGATTCCGCTTTCACAGGGCTCACCGGTGGTGTGCCAGGGAGCACTGTGATGGAACACAGCACCCCACATCAGCCCAGCCTGCAAGAGCCCGGCTCCAACCCACTCCATTAGAGGTCAGGCCCCCCGATAAATATCCCCAACAGCCCCTTGTTCAGGCACTGACCCTGCTCCTCTGGAGAGCAGAGCCTGCTCCTGGGCGGGCCAAAACGTCTGGGGTTCCATTTAGCACTGACTTTGCATTTCCTGTTGCATATATCTCCATCAGATATATACATATATACACCCACAGCTATAAATAAGCTTTTGAATTGCTCAAGGTAACTAAGTGCTATATTACAAGCCAGAGAGCTTTAGCCAAAGAAAGGCTTTATATTCCAAGTGCTGACTAGCAACAGCAAACCAATGTCCTGAACATTTCATACTAATTTCAGCGGATTTTTTGCTCCTGCAGATTAGTGGTGGTCTGTAACATCAGTGATTGCACTTTTCAGGTGTCCAGGGCCTGTCATTCCTGCTCAGATAAAGACCGCATGGGGAAAACCTCAGCCAGCTTCCAGGCTGAGCATCCCCAGTGCAGCCCTGGAATGGCTGATTGCTGTCCTGGGTGCCCTGTGTGCCCAGCATGGAGAACATGGCCCTCAGCTTTACTCTCAGCTGCCCCCTGCACCTCAGCTTTGTCCCCCCTCCAGGTACCTGCACCAGGACGCTGCCAGGCACCATGTCCCTGGCTGGCAGAGCCTGTCCTCACCTCGGGAGCTGCCGTAGTGCTGTGAAACATGGATACAGACATGGACATGCTAAAAAATACCTTGGAAAACATCAAAATCAATTTGAAGATGTTAAATGATCACTATTAGGAACAACTGGCTTCTAAATATGACAGTTCATCAACACCCAGGTAAAAACTGCAAGCTGGGAATGGGAAAAGGGGTTAATTATTAAGACTGGGGAGTCCTGTGGGCTTCCCATGGTCTAAGCTTCTCCTTTGTCTCAAAACAAGCAGCTTTTTTCCCTTTTCCTCCTTTTTTCTTTCTTCTTTCCCCTTAGGAGCTGCCTTCCAACAAGGCAGCAGAAAAGCAAAGGCTTTCTGCCAGTCTGTGCTGGGTCCCACTGTGTGTTATGGGGAGGAAGCGGAGCAGTGGCACCACCCACTGAGCTCCTTAAAACCTGTTGTAAAATGGGCATATGGGAATGACCTTGCAGGCTTCCTTCTTTAAGCTAGCCCTTCCCTGAGGAACATTGGTTAAATAACTGTTTATTGCATGGAAAAGTCTAAAAAGCACAAAGCAGGGAAAGCATCTGCCTCTTGTGGCCGTGCTTGCCTGGATCTGAACCCGTTCACACACCTGGAAGTGAACCCACACATGGAATTCACTCCGGGGGGACTGCCACTGCCTCCACACTTGCCATATAATCCCATTCAGCAAATAACATAAAATGTCATCATCACGTGCAAAGCACACACGTAACCTGGTACCTGACCTGCAAACGGGGCTGCAGGCGATGGTGTCTGGGGCGTTACAGACCTGCCAGGGAAGACAAGAGGTGCAGGGTGCGTTTTGAAGGATCATTGGAAAACACCTAAGGAGTCCATTAAGTAAGGTTAATTGCTCACAATACTACTGCTAGCTAAACATTTCAGCCCATCTGAATAGAAGTAATGCCAAAAAGAATGTATTTGGGATTTGGGGGCAGTGGGGTTGGTGTTAAAGCTTCAGTATGGTATGTTTGAGAGTCCCCCAGCCCCCCTTATGAGCTGGTGGGAGGTTTGGCCAAGTTAGAGACTGGAACGTGACATTCCACTGCGCTAACCTGGCTTCATTGTATTTCATTATAATCCATTAAGGAAAGCACTTGGCAGTCCTGGAACACGGACCTGCACACAGCCTGACTGGTGATGCCAACCGTGCTTTGGGTCTGATGAACTTGGTGTGCAGGAAAGCAACGGAGCACAAACTGGCACCAACAAGTGGCTGCGTGTGGGGGCACACTCACAAGAGTGATTTTCCACATGAAAAGCCAAAGGCAGCTCCAAAGAGGGATATAGGTGTAAAATGTTCATGTAGGGACCTCATTCCCATTCAACATAATTAACTACAAGCTACATAGGTGTCTACAGAACGTGATGTTGAATAAACTCTTAGGTTTCTTAAAGGGCAATGGGGACTCAGGAATGGAAATTTTGGCCTTGCAAATGCCAGGGGAATTAGAGAGATTTTGGATGGGCTCAGCCAGAGCCGGTGTGACCTGATGGCACGCTGGGAATTCACATCCGTGTGACAGAAAACTGAAAGCGGAAAAAGTGGAGCAAGGGCCACCCAGCCCCAGCTCTTGTGAATCCAGGGAGCTCTTTCAGCTGGCAGCACCAAGATCTTCATCTACTGCTAAGTATTAACTATTTCAATTGGTGTTCTGGATGTCATAAAACAGCTTCTCCAAACTGCAAAACTTAGGATAAGCATTGGCTGTAGCTCAGTGGCATCTGCTGGTGTGTGGCAATGCCAACAGCACCACGGTGCTGTCACTTGGAGCACTTGCTTGGGTGAGGGCAGATTCACATGAGGTGGGCTTGGAATTTATGTTTCATTAGTATTTATAGAGATAAACTTAATTTCTCCCATTGATTGAGGAGAAGGAGGGAGATAGAAGCTGAAGGAGGGAGAAGCTGTGGCTGCCCCATCCCTGCAGTGCTCAAGGCCAGGTTGGACACAGGGGCTTGGAGCAACTGCTCTATG